>JBCJKH010009867.1:0-29920 GCA_039877255.1 Loriculus beryllinus | reverse complement strand
GCATTCCTTCCCTCCAGCGTATCCACCCAACCACACAGCTTGGTGTCATTGGCAAACTTGCTGAGGGTGCACTCAATTCCACTGTCCATGTCAGCGACAAAGATGTTAAACAAGACCGGCCCCAGCACCCATCTCTGAGGGACACCACTCGTCACTGGCCTCCAGCCAGACACTGAGCCATTTACTATTTCGGCCATTAGCAGAAGGGCAGATATGCTTCTACAAAAAGATGTTGATGTGTGACTGGAAATAGCTGCTGCATAACTGTGACTGTGCGGTGTTTTAACATCCATGCCACAAACCCTGAGCGAGATGTATTCAAGGCCTCGCCTGTGGCTTGATGACACATACCCTTTTCACAACAATTGGTGGATTTGTGGTAACAATCAAAAGGCATTTAAAATGCTTGGAATGTGTTTTAGAAACCCGCCTTGGCATCCCACTTTACATGTCTTAGCATAAATGCCTCCACTGTTTTTATTGTTCTGCAACTACTCGTTTATTCTGAAAAAAAAAAAAAAAAAGAGCTTGGCCTGCAGTATTTGCATTCAACAATACTTGAAACAAGACGTTAAAGTCTTTTTTTGATTATGCTGGTGAAATATTTCATATGAATAATGCCAGCAGCTGGGTCAGACCTTTTGCTTTTGAGTAAGAGTTTATTCCAGGCTTGCTAACTGAGAAGCTCTTTTTTTAGAGAAGGTTTCTGATAAACTGCCAGCTTGCAAATGTCTTTTTGATTTATGTTGCAGTTGTACCACATCTTTTATGTATTTCTGATTTTTTTCCCTTACGACTGTATTTTAGTAGTTTACACAATGAATTGCCCCACAATTGATGAAACAGCACAAATCTACTTTCAATAAAACCAAGAAAAGAACAATGTTAATGTGAACCACATTTAGGAACACAATACTTCATTTTGGTGGAAGAAGACAGAAACGTGCTTATAGACTTATGTATAGACAGGATATTCAGTATAGTTAAAAGATCAATTGATGGATCAATTGATAGATCAGTAGATCAATAGATCAATAGACAGAGGGAAAATCCTTCTGTTACTTCATATTTTATTTAAGTTTAAAATTCAAGTAAAACACTTTTTTAACGTTGAAGAAGCATCCAATAATCTTTATCCTCTCTGGGCTGCACTCTATTTGGCAATTAGTGATTAAGAATAATTTTCTAGATCTTAGTAAGGATAAATTTATATAAAGATTGGTGAACTCTATCAAGATAAATGACAAGCTTGCTTAGCATCAGAAGGAAGAGAAGTCTGATTAAGTAATTAAACTTTATACTAAACTTTATCAAAAACTTTTGTGGATAATTCCACCTCTACCACAAAAACAGTCAGACAGTTTTCATGTCTGAATAGTCAAATTTTTATATACAGAGTGGGAACATCAGCTTTTATAAATTGATTAGCCAGTGAAACTCTCTCTTGTTTTTAAATCAGAGAACAAGTGCTGGGAAAACCACCATCACTGTTGTTAATCACTATGCATCACTGAGACGTAGAACCAATCTGGTTGCTTTTGAGTAATGGAAGCAGTCAGCCTGGCCACAGCTGTAGAAGTTCCTGCCACCTAGTGCCAGCTCTGCCTGTCTGGCAGGGGAAAGTCTTGCTATTCATGTAACAGCTATTTAACCTGGCATAATAAGGAAACTAGAAACAAATACCAGCTCAGGTTATTACATCAGACTTCAAAATACAAAGTTCAGCTCTTGCCATATGTTGAGTTAGTCTGTGTACTAAAGGTGAGTGCTTCTGCTGGAAAGGTAAATAGCTGTGAATAGACACAATTTCAGTTGTCCCAGGAATCCTGTTCGTGGCTTAGGCATCCCCTGAACACCCTCCACCTCCAAATCCATACTGACGTTTCTTGCTGTAATCAGATCAGGCCAGAGGTGCGGAATTATATGACATCAATCCATATGTTGTTCTTGCCTTTTCAGTAAAAACCTGTGTCAGAATTATTACTATTACCATTACTATTACTAATCTGAGAATGTCTTTTGATATACCAACAGGAGTTTTGCACTGATTGCATCTCTTCCAAAGTCTGTAAGGTGACTGGAACATATGTTGTCTAATCTTTTTAACCTTTAAAATGTAAGAATATGCATATTTTTTTTCTTCATTGCTTCATTTAACTTCAGGAGCTGAGTCTGCCTAGTTTTTGACAGTAAACAGTGTGTCTTAAACCATTTTGATCCAGCAACTCAGTCATTTGCTTTGTTTTATGCTCAAATTATAAGAGAGTTTGTTCACTTTAAGAGGCAGCAGAACCAGTAGCTTTAAGATCCTCTCTTCTCATAATATGTATATTTGTTTTCCTTTAGGCTGAAAATCTTTTTCTGAAAGTATCAGCCTTTTGGTCTGTTGATGCAGTGTCTGTGATTCTGTTAAGATCATTTTTAAATTTGAAACAGACCTCTTTCTAAGAGAACAAACATTGACTGCAGTGGCCTAGATAATTTATTTCAACTATATCCTCAAATATTAAAAGCTATCATGAACCCTTTTAATGAAGAGTATGACCTTAAATAGTAACAATAGGAAAAAATAACACCCAAGCCTGTTTTATTTAGTTTTTTTAATTACATCAGGAATACAGATGATTGCAGAATCATGGTATCACTACATCCATTACTTTAGCACCCTTATGGTCAGAGAAGAGCAAGAGAAAGTTCTGCCTACATTCCTCGCTTCTTCTGTGCTATCTCTATTTAGCACCTTTTCAGGGCATCAGCTTGGCTCTAAGCACCTCTCAAGAGTGTTATGGCACATAGTGACAGTTAACAATATCTGTAAAAATCATACACTGATGGTAAAAGTCATATGCACTAAATTCAATTTCTTCATAACATGAAAGATTCCAGGATACTAAGGACAGAAATAAGAAATCATAGATTGAAAGAAAATATTGGGGTGTGTAAGATAAAATCAAATTAGGAACATTTTTAACTGTCTGAAATTGTTAGAAATGTAATGAAAACAAATTACAAAAGAAGCATGTTTGAAATAGGGAAGTAGCAATTCCTAGTTTCAACTTACCTGCATCCATGCTAAAATCACAGAGCATCATATAATGAACACTCTTACAATTTCCATGTAAAATACAAACAATTGAAGGAAGGCAAAGTACACTGCCAGTAGTAAAACCTAACAAAACCATATTTTTTGGTTCCCTCTACCACATTCTACTTTTGAGACCATGACATTTTCTTAAAAGAAGATGTGGTGTGAGAACCTTCATATTACATACCTCAAGGGCTTTATTTTCTAAATGTGTGTTGCAGATCAATTTTTGTTGGCTTATATGAGACTGTGATTCTTTACAGATGCCTGAGACTTGTTTTCTTGTAGCGCAGAAAGTAGTGAGAGACAAAAAAACCCTCCTCCTTTTCCTTCTGATCAGCTTAAAGATATTAGCAAATGCTTTTATTTCAAGAATAAAAACCTTTAATTTGTTGATGAAGAACTGGGATGCTTGTTTTAAAATCTTTCTCAAATAATATTTTGATTCTCTCGTGATCAGTTCAAAATGGAGTCTTTCACTGCACAGAAATGAATTTCCAACATCCCTACTTCCTCTGCCATTTTGACTGTGCTTTGTGTGGTAGCTTCAGAGCATTAACTTTAATGTGTCATTGTGATTTTTACCAGACCAAAATACCACATACCTAGAGTGGTTACAAACTAGAATAACCTTTCTGTAATTTCTGACACTACATTTTTCTAGGGAAATCACCAGTGCTGATGTCTGCCTGGTAACTGTGCTTGTGACAAAGCTTCTCTGTTTTCCTGTTCTCAGAGCAGCTTGGAATATTTTACCATAAATACAGTGAAAAAAGGTAATTATCAGTAATTTGTCTTCCACATATGTGGTTCAATATCAGCTTGATGCCTAATAATACCTGATTTTTTTAACAACACCACTTTCATTTTTATAGACAAGAATATAACTCAAGATGACAAGATCACTGTGTTTTGCAGTTTTTCTGTGACTCTAACTAAAACACCCTTGTTTCAGCAAAACATTCCAAGAAACTTGATACAGACACTACAGCAGTTCATAGGAGTTCATAGTGGCCTCTTCTGAAAATCAAATCCGCCATTTTTATTTTATTCTTTCTTTTTTTTTTTTTTTATAGGTCATATCTCTTGATATAATATAAATTTTACTTTCAGTAAATTTTCCTTAAAAATACAGAACTCCTCTGTGAAGGACTAGAGAACACATGAGAATGGCTTTTACTAAAATTTGCAGTAGTACTGTTCTGGCAATGGCTTTATAGGGAATGACAGTTAAAAGTCTGTGGCAGCAGCATAACAGAGTTAGGTCCTCTTGATATCTCTCTCCAGCAACCAGTGAGAAATTTGATTTTATCTTGAGAGTAGACAGAGAACTACAATAGTATACTTGATATAAAATCCCTATTAGTCTTAAACTGTGATTAATTGCAACCTACATAATAGTTGATGCATCTTTCTTTCATCATCTTTGTTAAATGCAGACATGCTGTCACTTTCTACCGGAAATGACTCATTTAACAAGGTCAATCTTCTTTACTGTCCCTTGCCAAGGATCTAGTTAGGTTTTGGCTAATTACATACATTAATTTTATGTAGGTATTCTGGAATCATAACTTCATCACACAGTGGCTACAATGCAGTGTCTAAGTTCAGGTGTGGAGAGACTTACCCCAATATAAGCTGCAAACATAATTCTGGGTTCATTAGTGTACTGAATGTATTTAATTCTAAACAGATTTCACTTACCAGAAATGTTTTCTGTTTCTAGGAGCAGCTGTCATGGTATCAGTTCATAATACTCCACAAAGTTACAAATATGTTTGCAAATTTTTAATAGTAATATAAGACGACAAATATAATATACTCACGGATTAAAAGACGGAAAGTTATGCACAGAAAATTTCATCTGCCAGTACAATTGCTGGTAAAATCAGTAGGTTTTTCTTTGTGACAAGCCTGTAGAATTGACCTTGAAATGTATTTCTATGATAAAGGCATAAATTCTAACATCTTGTGCAGAAAATTCTAAAAGAAACCTGCTAAACAATTTCTATCTTTTTTTTTTTACAGAGATAAACAAATTATTAACTACTATATTTGTAAACACAAAACCAACTGAATGTTGCTTCTAAACACTGTGAAATCTAACAATAAAAAATGCTGTCATGCATAGTAATCTGAAAGGTATTTTCTATTCTCAGTATCTCCATGAGGACTATCAAAACAAGAGTACTTACAGTAAAAGGATGTGAAAGATTAATTCAAGTGATTAGGCACAATGTAATGGCCACATATTACTGCATACTGACTGTTCTGTGAGAAATGTAGTTCAACCAGAAAGATGCTACAACTGGTTTGTAGCTAACATGACAGGGCAACACCGAGAACAGCTTTGCATTATTCTCTTCCTGACTTACAGGCATTCACTTATTATTTTGCAATGTCTGTTATGTTCTATTATCATTTGATTTATAATGAGGAAATGAGGTTCACATACTTTCTGCAGTCCATGTAACTCTCAGTAAAAGATTGGAGTGCCATAAAACCATGTAAAAGCCTCAGGTTTAGCTAGAGGGGAACTTGCAAAGTCAAAAACCAGGAGAAGTCAGTGTTTGAAAACCCGAATGTGGAGTTCAGGGTCCTGGGTCTTCAACCGAAAAGATTGAACTGAGACATGTATTAACCAACTAAATTTCATCCAGAGCTATTCTGGGCCATTAACAAACCCAGAGAGACTAGGAGACCAAAGGCAGCCTTTCTGAGCCTCCCTACCTCTAAGCAGAGTGAGATGTAAAATGTACTTGAAGTACAATACAAAAAACGCACTTGAAGTTTCCTTGTCTTTAGAGATAATTGGTAATTTTGCCACTTACTGTTAAAAGCTGAGCAATATCCTACTTTTGCTGACCAGATCATTCTTTAAAAGCAGAAAATAATTCCTTACATGATCAGCTGCTAGTTTCTTAGCTGGAAAATTGTATCTCATTGGAGGGAGATTACAGTTTCTGAAAATGCCTCTCATCTGTGAATTACTTTGTAACCAGTGCAATGTGAATGGTAGGATATGAAGTCACTATTGACGGTGGGTTCACAGAAGCACAGCTGCTTCAGATCCAGCTTCCAACATGTGCTATATGAAAAACAACCTTAATCCTATTGTGGGCTTAGCTTAGTCATTGTTATATATAATTAAGCTGGTGTTGAAGGTTTTCTTGACAGTATGGTGTGGCCCACAGAAAGTTTATGTGCTAATTGCTAATTTGAAGAGAAAACTGAGCAGAAACATCCTAGCCAGTCAAAGGCTACATTAAACAGGTAGGTCTCTGTTTTTCCTCTTTTTGTGGTACTATACTTTTTAGGGTTTGTCTTCTTCAGAATTTCAAGTAAAATATGCAAACGACAGATAATTCATAACGGTTCTTTTCCAGTTCTTTGGAATGAATGTTGCTTTTAAGAGCTAATAGTAGATGAGTTAATTTATTCTTTGCATGAACTTCAGGAAGTGATTTTGTTTACTACTAGAATATGAAGAAATCAATGTTAAATTAAAAGTCAAAACTCTTTATCAGGAAATCATAAAATGTATAATTTTGCATTTGTAGACTCCAGGAAAATAAACCAGGATTGTGATGTTGTAATGGTGTATAATGGTTTGTTGGTTTGTTTTTTGTTTGGTTTTCTTTTGGGGGGGGGAAGAGCAGGTAGGGTGCTTTCTTTTACCTGAAGTCAAAGAAGCTTTCAGTAGAAACCAATTTAGAAGTAAATTGGAAACTATCTGTGTGCTTACTTGTGCCAGCCAAGGGATTTGGGACTAAAACATGTTGCTGTTCTGAGGAGAGATTTCTAATTAATTAGGGGAACTCTGATGTACTGGTGAGGAATTTTCCACCTTAAAAGGGGTAGGAGAAGCAAACATACCCATGTTGTCAAAGCCAGATATCACATATATTCCACACTCGGAGTGCATCTGTCAGATTACTGCCCATTTCGCCCTTTTTCCCTGAGCTACTGCTTCCAAGACTAGTTCCATTCTGCTGCATGCCCCATGGACTTCACTTTGGAAGATCTGAAAGTTTAGGCAGCTTGCTAGAGTCACTGAACTTATAAATCCTGAAAAATACCTAGTCCAGGTCTCCTAATTGTCCTGTGCACAACTAAGAGCTTGGTAGCCCTGCAAACTATACCTTTATATCAGTTTCTCAACATTTATGTTTTTCTGATGTATGAAATATCTTAGAATTAAAGCATTCTTTAAATGTTTGATTTTCCAAGAAAATGGAAACTAAGTTTTGAAAAACATTTGAAAATATATCACTCATACATTATGAATATCTAGCATGCCATAGTATTGAATAATATTTAGAAAGAACCAGACAAAACAAAGGTGAATCCATGAGCAGTGCTAGGTATGTCAGATTTCCTCCACCATCTGGAATTGATTCTTAACTGTATTTATTCAATTAATAACTTAAAAGCTAGAATTTGATATACTTCCATGCAATGACATTTCACATTAATTCAAAGACCTTTGAAACTGATGATTAAAAGACAGTAATCAAGAACTTTTGGGATACTGTAATTTTCAGCTGTTTAGAAAACAAAGAGTTGCGGCAAATGCACGAGATTTTTGGCAAATGCTTATACTTTAATGTCTTTTCCTTGTTTATTGGTATTTCTCAGAATACAGACATAGCTGAATAATGTGTATTAATTCTGTATCTGAAGATGAAGGTAAGATGATGATAACTCTTAAATCCCAAATTATTAAAAAAAGTAATTTTGAAATGAATTTATGGACTAATGTAGAAGAAAAATACATTATTTTGTAGAAACTTTAGTAACATTTTGAGTTTCCTTCTCCTTCTGTAAATGATTTGCTTCACAATTTTTTGTGAGCCACTTACTAGCTATCTACATCTATTTCTTCCTAAAAGATTTTGTAAATTTAATATTTTGTAATTTATTTCATTTGTGTATACTTTGCATAAATCGTTATGCAAAGGTGCATCACAGCAGAAATGAGATCAAGGTTAAGTATGGATTCCATTTCCTACAAAGTGTTGTTGATCAGATATCCTAGACCAGGATTCAGCTTTTGTGATTTTAGAGATGCATGAGAAAAGAGATATGTATGAAAATTGACTGCATGTACCATCTTTTTTTTTCAGTGCTCAAAGTGTCCACTGTACCTAGACACATTATAAGACTGAACTGCTGGCCTGGATAACAATGATACATATCTTCACGAATGCCTCACCATTAAAAGCTATGGACATCCCTTGGTAGCTCATATCAATGGAAGCCATTGAGGACTATTATTTCAGTATTCATTGAAAGGTTTTTTTTTTTAGTGTGTAGTAAAACGCCTCTTGAGACCATAAGCCTTTTAAACCTCAAAGAGCAGTTACACTCACATATTAACTCTTTGTATTTGCCGTGGTTTAAACCCAGCCACGCTGCTTGTTCACTCACTCAACCCCCCTTTCTTGCCCTCCCCCTGCTCCCGGAGGGATGGGGTGGAGAATCAAAAGAATGCAACTCCCACAGGTTGAGATAAGAACAGTTTAGTAACTAAGGTACAACACAAATCACTACTGCTACCACCAATACTAATAATGATAAAGGAAATAACAAGGGAAGAGAATACATCATCTCACCACCCACCGACAGATAACTCACCCCACCCAGCCTGACTGAGCACTGACCGAATACCTCCTCCAACCCCCCAGATAGCTAGCCCTTTGGGGTAACTCTCAGTTACATCCTGGGCATGACATGCTGTGGTATGGAATACCTCTTTGGCTAGCTTGTTCAGGTGTCCTGTCTCTGCTTCCTCCCAGCCTCCCCTCCTCCCTGGCAGAGCACGAGACTCAAAAAAAAGTCCTTGGTCAGAGTAAAACATACGAACAATAACTAAACCCATTGCTGTTATCAGTTCTGTTCCCAGGCTGAAAGTCAAAACACAGCTGCACCAGCTACTTAGAAGGAAGAAAAATGACTGCTACTGCTAAATGCAGGACAGTATTGAAATCACTTATGACTTTTTGATGATAGGATGTTATTGAGCATGAACAGTAGAATACTTTCATAACTTCAACCAAGTAACAAATTTTCTCAAAATACCCAAAAGGCAAGAAATCACATCATGAACTAATAGTCTGTAACATTGGATTTTGAAAATGTAAACATTTCTTTGGTTTTAAGACTGCCTAAAGCTTTTGAAACTCAACTACTTTTTTGACAAAGTTGAATTGTCTTGAAGTCTTACTGATATGGTTGAAATAAAGGATTCTTTAGTGTAGCTGTACAATGGATTCTGCAGCAAGTTTAAATTCTACAAAAAGCTGCTATCCAAGGATTCCCCAAAAGCAACACCAGGGATGCAAGAAAGAAAAATAAAAAAGGTGTTAGTGTATATTGGCAGTGGTAATCTGTAATAATATATCCCTTCTGCTTTCATTTACACGGAAAACCTCAATTCACCTATTGGTATTTTGGTATTACCAGATACATAGAATTTCTGTGTAGGAATTAAATTCACTTACTATTGAACGTATAAATTAAGTTACTAATAAAAAAAATATTGTTGTTTCACATATGTGGAGCAAATAGAAGAGATCTAATTGTAAGATGAACAACTTCGCAAATTTAAAATTAGGATACGTACATTTAATTTTAACCTATGAGGAAAATCATAGTAAGTTTAGTTGAACAAATGTTAGTGCCACAAACTAAAATTTTACTCCATTAATTGTTAGAAGTCAAGCCTTCTATTTGTGTTTACTCATAGACACTGATTTTCATTGCAGTTTTGACTGTACATACAAAAATTATAAAAATGTAAAGAACTAATGAGGGGACGGAATGAGGTTTCTTTCTAGGAACACCACGATTCAAACATCACATTTTCATATCCTCAATCTTTACATTTGCTATAACGATACACTTTAATTAAGAAAAAATGTCTATATAATATATATATGAATATGCATATGCATATATTCATGCAGCATATATGTATACACACACATACATAAAGATACCGAAATGCTAGGAGGGTGACAAAGATGGTAAAGGGACTAAAGAGCAAAACTTCTCAGCTGAGGAAAGCAAGTTTGCTCATCTCTGATGAGACCTCTCTCTGGTGCCCATTGATAGAACATGAGCAAACTGGATAATAGTAAACATTTATTTACTGAGAGTGGTCACGCAGTGCAATAAGCTCTCAAGGGAAATGGTTTTGGCACCAAGCCTGTCAATGTTCTAGAAAAGTTTGTACAATGCTCTTAGATGACTGGTTTAATGTTTAGGTTGCTTTATGTGGATACAGGAGTTGGACTTGAATGATCTTCTTGGGTTGTCCTCTTGTGTATCCTCCCAAATCAGGATATTCAATGATTCTGTGAATGCCTGTTAAGCTTTCTATTGCCAAAATCGCCAAAATCAGCCAAAAGAAATGAATTGTGCAAAAGTTTGAGTTTCTTTTTAGCTTGTATTGATAGCAAAAGAAGCTGTGAAAAGTAAATGTTAATTTTACACTCTTTTCAAAAAGAATATTAGCAGAAGAAATAGTAAACAGGTGACATTCAGATATTTAAAAGATTGTACCACTTATTTATTTGCTCATTTCATTTATTGTGCCTAACACTCAATTTGTTTTCTTATTACCACGTGTACATTTCAGGTGTGGAGGTGAGAAACGGCGAAAATCATTCACATGTTACTACATAACTTAGTAGGCAAAAGAATTAAATATAACTGAGTATTTTTGGGAAAATGGGGGTGGAGAAAAGTGAATCAATTTTGTAAGTGACTTAAAAGAAGTGTTAGAATCATAAAAACGTCTTTATGGAAAAACAAATTTACAGAATTGAAAAGCCTGGCCTTGAGCGCTTCCAGGGATGGGGCACCCAGAATTTCTTAGAGCAACTTGTTTTACTGTCTCACCACCTTCATGGTCAAGAATTTTTTCTTTTATTACATCTAAATACACTCTCCTTCAGTTTAAAGTTTTATACAATTGTACACCAGAAATTAGAGAAAGCAAAAAACCATGGCACTATAATAAAATTATATTATATCAATTTAAACTTTATGATCTTAATAGGTATATTTCAAGTGTGCCCAGAAAAATGGAAGCGATAAATGACTATATATCTTCGATGATGCATTGGAGGAATGAACTCTATGGACATATCAAAGAAAGGCAGAAATAAGCATGAGGAAAAGGCCTAGAAAAGGCCACACTGAAATATATATATATAACACAATCGTTTTTAAAAGGAGAAATATTAATGACACCATATAGGAAATTAAGTGTGTGCAGAACTCTGTAAGTAAAATATGAAATGGCTTTGTGTTTGATTAATGCTAGTAATACTCTGTTATCAAAGGAATAGAAGACCAGGCTAATAGAAGAATTTTATGTCCAAGGAAGTGGCGAGAGACGTACACACTCATCACAGATCTTACGAGCTAATAAAAATGTATGTGTTTTCTAGATAATATTTAATTTTGCTGACCAGGACACTTTTGGAAATGATGAGGAAATATTGAGATTATATTGTAGAAACCTGTTGGTAATCTCAGCAGTGACAGATCATTCTTGGTATAAACCAGAATGTAAAGTTGTAAAACATGACAATGGCTATTATCTAGCTAAACTAAGCAAAAAGTTAACAACCAGAGTACAGGCACTTTAAACTCTTCAAAGTTGGATGCAGTCTCAGCCATAACAATTCCCATGATTTACAGTGGCATCAAAATGTTGCAGCTAATAGTTCATTAACATTTTCTTCACAGACAAAAAGAGCGAAGACAAGGGCTTTCTAAGGTTATGATGGAAGATCAGAATAAAGTCTAGTAAATACTTATTAGAAGCATAAACCTTGTTTTTCAGGGAAGGAATCTCTTGGGTGGGGAAAGATCACAGTGAAAAGCCTGTTAAATTATTAACAGAACCTTTCTTTTCTTTAACATACTTTTGTTTTCAGAAAAACATACAATCTGAAGTGAATGTGTACCCATTTAGTATTAATTTCCCACAAATTAGAAATACAGACACATTGTAAGAAAAGTTGTAACAATCCCCCCCTATTGCTCACATAAAAGGGAAATAAAAGAAGGATGCCTAGAAAGTTGGAGATCTTGAGGTACCTTCTTTTCATTTAATACAAGATTTTGTCAGAGATCCAAAAGGTAGGCAAAAAATCACCCTATTTAAAAAGAAACATTTCTATAATTTTCTCTGATTTCCCTATTATAGTTTTCTATATTGGAATAATTTATTAAATAGTTTTGAAATGGAATTTAATTTCTTAAATATTTCCTTTTAATAAGAGCAGCTTTGCATGTCATGACTCTTTCTTTAAAAAAGGGAATAACTTGAAATCAAATGATATTTTATTTTCTCCAAAGAATAAGAGGGTCTCTGAAAGATTTCTTCAATTTGCTACAGTTATGAGCCTCACAGTATTTTAAAATATATTTATTTCTGAAAAACAGACTGTGAAGTAAAGGTCTATGCAAAAAGAAAATGCATTCTTACACCAAATATGCTGAGGTGCTAACACTAGTTCTCAGAAGCAGCAGCTGAATTCTTCAAATAGCAGTACATACGTAAGCATTAGAATAGACGTCTCCTGTTCATGACTTTAGGCAAAATGATCTTCTGACATTGTTCACTGCCACAGAAAGTAGAAATATACACTTGCATACTCATCCAGGTTAAACAAAGTGTTTTGTTGTCAACAGGATGCTGCTTCCTCAGTGCAGTGGAAGATGACAGAAATACAGGAACTGCTGAACTACCATTTATTTAATGTGTTTCCATAAGAGGGAATGTTATACAAATATAATAAAACCATGAGAATGGCTACCATAAGGAGTAAAGTAGTAAAGATTAAGATGTCAGATGTGACATTTGGATGTATAAGCTGCAGACTCACAGGTGAACCTATGTTTTCTCTGCATTTGCACAGTACCGGATACTGTTGAAGTTCAATGTCCAGTGGCAGGAGGAGAATGATAGGAAACTTCAGAATAAGAGTGAAGTGTACATATTTAGCAGGACAATTAGACATATAAGTAATTTATCCAGACTTCTAATGGATTTACTGATAGTTTTAAGGTCCAAGTGGTTTACTCGTTCAATATACAATCTAGTTCAAATTAAAATTAGTTCGTAAAGCTGGTTTTAGTCCCTGTTAAAGAAGGGAGTGAAAAATAGATTGCAATGATGTCTAAACATTCATGAATTTGTTTTGCTCCTAAAAGTGGGATAGATCTAAAGGTGAAAAGAAAATCTCTAATATCTGTCTATTGCACTATATCTTGTTAACAAAAGCTGGGTGAGTTTCTTTCTTCAAATGTATGTTCCTCTTCTTCAAATGTAGACTACTCTTACACATTGAACTTCTTCCCTTGAAAATATGGGGAGTATGTATGTAACATTTAGGACAAATAATTGCCTTGTTTCTGATACAAACTTTGCTCTTCCTGACCTTTTTGGATTCTACGTACATTTCACTGGATCTATTAAGGCTTTATCTGAGTGCATTGTTAGATAAAAGTGAAATAAGAAAGATAATTTGATCAAAACTTTACTTGACTATGATTGGTTTTCCCACAAACACAAATACACACTACGGATCAATGTTTCTCTTCAGTGATTCAAATATTCTGTTTGTTTGATAGATCAGTGTTATGCTATGTAATTTTTACTGAAATCTTCATGTTTTCATGAAATTGTAATTCCTGAACAAATTATGGAATCCAAGTTATAGACTTCTTTGAGTCAGGCAGATATGCCTGACACTTTATATTAGGCATTATTTTATTAGGCATTATTTACTTTATAGACAGAAAGTTTCCTGAAATCATGGATTGCATTATGAATGCATTATGTTTGGGTTGTTTTGTTGCTTGTGTTTTTTTTTAAATAATTTCAGAGCATGGAATATCTGAATTATTGAAGTGCTTTAGGGTAAGTAAAAAAAAAACCCAAAGGGTTCTTATTTGCATGCCAAGTTTACTGCATTTAATCAGTGGTATGATAAGGCCGATTTGACTTGCCCTAGCTTAAAAGGCATTCTTTTATTACTGCTATCTTTTTAATAAAATATCTACTTTGCATGGATGCTACATTTTGAGGTTTTGGCTAATATCAACATGCTGTCTCTTCCTAAAGCAGCAAATTCATGAGATCTTCTTTGATAAATCTTTTTGTTTACACTTTTGTGTATCTCCCTTTACCTTTTCATCTTCTCTTCTGGTTTGATATTTATCTGAGTTCTTCTCTATTCTTCATCTTCAAATAGAAGAACCTGTTTATTTATTTTAGTGTTTTCTCTGACTTTAAGCAAGAGCTAGATTGCTTGCTTGACATATTTAAGTTAATTTCCCGAAACATCCATATCAGGCATTCGGTGTCTGAAGGGAAATCCCAGATAGTTTAAGTCAAGTGCCTCAATTTGTTCCTGTTTCCTGTTTGTTTGTTCTTTTGTAGTTAGGGGTTTTTTTGTTGTGTTTTTTGGGTGTTTTCTTTTTTATCAGATATTTGCCTGTAAGAAATAAATATAATTGAATCAGTCTCAAAAAATAATTCCTTGAATTGTTCCAAAATTTTCAAGATATACTTCAGAAAACATCTTCTGTTTGCCTTGGGTTTGTTTTGTTTTCATAGGGAGAATACAGTGAGGTCACAGTTATTAGTTATGTATTAGTCCACAATACTTCTTCACATGTGAATGGCAAATGAAGGTCTGCGTAGAGATCCCAAACTAGTCCCTGTGACCTCAATTTAGTAACTGTATCAACCACCAGCTTTACTGCGTTTTACTAATTAAGGTATTCAAGAAGACCAAATTAGTCTTTAAATCGGTTTTTCTTAAAATATGTAAAGTTTCTCATCGACTGAATAAAAAATTAAAGTGAAAAGGGCCCTGACTCAGGAAAGTAGTCTTACTGAACTGCTTTTCAAAATTAAAGCTTTGAAACAAATGGGATTAAAGTCAATGTTTAAATTCTTTCTTGGAAGAAATTAATTTAAAGACAACAAGGGATACAAATGAAAAGGAAAAGAAAAAGGAACTTAATCTTTCATTTTACTAAGCAAGCTAAGTAAACATACTCTACATGAATTAAGACAACTTGCCAAATTAGAACTTGATATGCCACACAAGTCTTTGTCAGATTTGAAAAAGAATTATTCAGACTGTGTGGAAATATAAAATTAGCTCATGCCCCATTAATTTAGTCAATGATTTTTTTTCTGTCTCCCATGAGTGTTGTGAGACAATAATTATCTCATTCTCAAATAGCTGGTCATACAGTAATTTAAACTATTTGATTTAACTATCTTTGTTTCTTTGTTAATCATTTTAAATTATAGCCATTAATTAATTTGAATATCTCAGATGTGAACTGAAAGCAGTAGTTTGGAGCACTATTTTCTTTGTATTGTACAGTATGTTGTAATTAAAGCTAGATGAGTTCTTTTTTTAAAAAAATAATTCCCTCAATTTGTCATATATGAGCACATGGTGAGCTTAATTAATGTCAGTAGGGTAAAATCAAGCATTTTAAAGTGCTAATTTAGGATAACAGAATACAAGCTGCTTTAATTCCGAAATGCTCATTCATTTCTAATTGTGGTTTGTTTCTGAAACATTTCATTGTTTTCAGCACAGAACAATTAAACTTGTAGGAGGAAGTGGTGAATAACGCTCTAAGATGCACTTTCTAGTTGTTTGAAAGCATAAGTGTCCTAAAGATTTGAGATAGAAATACTATAACTTGTATCTAGCAGATTGTAATCAGCTCTCTGCTATCTGCAGTAATAGAGCACAATTTGTTCAATTAGTGTAAATATCACTACAACAGGGTCCAGACAGGCTCCAAGCAGGACACCAGCCCTTGCTGCACCACTGTGCTAATAAGTTGGCCCTGGGGTGACTTGGCCATTTAGAAGGTTTCTGGAAAATCCACTTGAAGTACAAACATTTTTTTAACTCGTGTATTCCTCAGGTATCCATATTTGAGCTCTAGTGTTTCCGGAAACATGAAGAGCCAGCCTTTGTTTTTGAAGTCAGCTTCTAGTGAACACAGGTTATTAAGCTGGGCTGAGTCTGAAACAATTAGAATTACATCACATAGTCAATTTAGCTTTATTTGATTGAATATATTAACAACCATACCAAACCTAAGATGGCTTTTAGAGGACAAGATACACTGTCTCATTATGTTAATAGAATTATCCACCTGCCAATAGGGTAACATGCTTATTGATAAAAAGACTCAGCATTCAAGGGTGTGCTGCATGTTTTGCTGCATGGTTTTCTCAGATGTCCCACAAAGAATCCTCATTTAAAAACAAATTTTACTTTAATTTTGTTTACAAAAATTAGAATGCTTCTGTAATGGAAGAAAAGTACCCAGGAGTTGAATGCTGCAAGTTAATTGATAATCATTGCATCTATTACCCTCAGGAATGCCTAACTTTGCACTTCTGAACACTGCTTATAATACTCTGCTCTGCTCAGCAGCTCGTGATTTCTCACAACACTGTTTAGGTTTCAAAATATCAAGAGTCCCGGATAACAAGAGTTAAGCACATTACTCAGGACAGGACCTTAGGTAGATAACATGATCAGAATGCACTAAGCAGATCTTTCAGAACAGTTTCTAAAAACAGTATGGTTTGCTCTGCTTTGACACTGTGACTTTTCCTTAAAATTTTTCTCTGAATTCAGTAAATTCCTTTGGCTAAAACTGTCTGAGTTTTCATTGCTGTGTTACATATTGGTCAGCTGAGCTTTCCACTTCATTGGTAATTGCATTTCAGTAGTGCTGTGTACGTTTAGCTGTAAAACTGTCTGGAAGCTATTAGAGTGAACAGTGCTATATAACAGATATAATACTATTTTCGTTACTTTTGGAAAATCACTGCAATACTCACTAAAACATTTCAGCCACACCAGAGACCTTCTGGTGCACAAAACTGACAACATGATTTGCAAAAAGTAAACTTTTTTTGACAATTGACAGCCACTTTATTTTTAACCCTGTAATCAGAGGCCTCTGTGCTAAATAAACTAATTTAAATTAATTTTTAGAATGAAGATTTTTTTTTTGCCCCAGAACAACAGCAGAGAAAATAAAGTGTTGAATTGGGAATCTTGTTATCTTCTGGATATTCAGCCTTGTTCACAAGTTGGGAGAAATTATTAATGTTATACTAAAGTCAAATGAGGATAAGGCTTTCTAGCTCTTCTGTTCTTGCAGGAGATTCTCTCCCAGAATTGTATTAAAAGTTAGCATTGTAATAGAATCATAGAAGCATAGTACAATATCTATCATGAGAATTAGCACCATTGTTTCCTGAATGTGGTCCTTTAATATTGTATACCCAATGCCCCAACCCTCTCTACAACTGCATGGGATCAATAAAGATTTCTATAACAACATAACTATATTATCCTTTAAAATGTCTGGGTCTAGTTGAAGACTATCATAGGACTATAAGTGAAAGTAAGTAAGTGGGAAAAACAGAGACAGAATAAGAAATTAAACAGTAGTTCTGGGCATCACAGTTCTCTGTCTGTCTCCTCTCTTCCATCAAGGCAGAAATGCTGTACTTGCACTCTGCCGACTCTTACTGTAATTTTTCCAGCTAAACAGAAACAGAGGCATCATAAATTCCCTCATAAACAGTTCTTGTGATAGTTCAGCCTAGTTTTACAGATCAAAACATTTTGATTAAGATCAGGGAAAAACATTCCTGACCTAAATCTTCCAAACTTCTGAAGTTCCTCCAGCTTACAAAAGAATACAATTGTTTAAAACAAAACAAAAGAATTCAAAGATGCCCATTGTATTCCAGATGTAATTGCTTTCCACGCATTAACAAAGATCTTTTCAGAAACTGAGAATAAGACAAATAAGACATTGATTTGTAGGTTTTTTTATTTCCTTATCACAAATTTTATAGAAAGCAAAATGAAGAATTTAAGATTCATGTACTTGTCTCTTGTGGAAAAATCACGGTGTAAATTAACAGTTTGTGATAGAAAACTGTAACTCTATTACAAATGGTATTTGCCTTAGCTTTGCCTAAGAGTGGTCTGAGGACAGATTAAGTAAAATGCACTTAGAGAAGTTTTGGGGTTTCTTAATCCCTGAAAAAATCTGGTGTGAATAATTATTTTAGTAGCACAGTTTTGATATCTCTTACACTGTTAACAATTTAAGACAAACCAGACTAGATCTCTGTTATGGGAGTCTGCAATGTGAAGGCTGAAATGGTTTGACCAAGTCCATGTTCAGTGGAACACTCATTTCTTGTACTATTGATTTTTATTAGTATTTATATCTGCTTATTTCAACATATCATCCTAAAATCATTGCAGTCAATACAAATGCTTTCAAGTGTCTTTAACAGGGGAAATTTGCTACAGTCATAACAGAGCTTGGACATCTGTTCAAGTGAGAGGTGGAGCCTATTTATGTGTCACATCAATTCTAATATTAAGTACCCAGAAAGACCTTCTGATGGTAACAGGGCTTATTGCTCATATAACTCAAAAAGGAAAAAAGCCAGGAAGCTACTATTTTTGCATGGTTCCACACTCACTGCCCTTCCTGTGTCCCGGTGAGACACAGTGCATACTTTGAGAAGTTCTAGCGCAGAATGATTCTGAGCTGAGCTTGTCCACTTCCAGTTTGTCACATTAGGGCATTAAAAATAATAAGCAGTTTCCAGATATATTTAAAATAGGATGACTTACACCTTTGGTTATTTGTACATCTGACATTTCATCTATAGGCCTACTCTCTGAAAATTAGTCCTTTTTTTTAGTCTTTAAGTAACACTATGTCATCAAATGAATAATCTGACACTATGTTTTTCAGTTAGAATAAAAATTATTAAACAAACAAGCAAATGTTGTTTTTCCTTTGAAGATAAACTATATTTCTATTTAGAATTTGGGGTATCCATGGCCCACATACACTGACATAATGAAAAAAATATTTATGCACCCCAAATTATTGCCTCTGGCCAAGAGCCAAGAGTCAAAGATTCATCTTGAATCTAATTTCTGTATTTACTGTCACACAACATTTTTATATGATTTTGAAAATGTAGAAATATATTTGACTTGGTCATCACTGAACACTACATTCCATAGAACTATTACTGAAAAAACTATATTAGCTGACTATCCACAATTATCCATGAACATGAGAAAAAAAATATCATAGTGACCAAATGGGTTAAGATTCATTAAGGCGGCTACAAAATTAGTCCTTTTATCTCTCTTGGTTATTTTTATATCACATCTACATTCATTTCACCTCCAAAATTAGAAACTTAGTTAATACTGACCCAAGAGATGAGCCATTAAGGCAGCAAGAAATCTTTAAGATCAATATCAGAAATGCGTCAAAATCATTGTGAAAATATCTCCATTTGGGAAAAACAGTATTAAATGACAGGCCCACTAGTTCTCTTTTGGAAGCCAGTCCTATGGAGCTGCACTTCATTGCTAACCAAAAAAAATGCTAGAAGACATGAAAGATTTTATTGTTGACCATCAGCCAAACGAAAAATACTCCTTTGACAGAAAGAGTTCTGGAAAAGGAAGAAGAAAAGGACGTTTATAGAGCTGTGGGGTAATAGACTAATAACAATATCATTTTATCAAAAAAAATTGATCCTTCAGTAGATTCTTCCTTTTGATGCAATGCAAATGCCTGCTTTAATGATCACTCAGTGACAGCAACATAAGACTGACTAAAAATTTTCATGAAAGAGTAGTTTTAACTCTCTGAGGGTTTTGAACAGTGGTTTCATTACCAAAGAAATTGAATTTTGTATTTAAAAAAAAAAAAAAAGGATTGTTTTCAGTTGAAAAATTAACATTTTCTTAGTGAGAGGAAAAAACCAACAACAACAACAACAAAAAAATCACAAAAAAAGACCCTACCAAAAAAACAAGCTAAAAAACACATAACCCCAAACCAAACAAAAAAAACCCCTAAACATAGTAGTTCATTTCTGCATTATCAGTTACCTGTACCTCACTCAGAACATCTTCTCACTTTGTCTCAGCAAGTCTTTCAGAGAGGTTAAAGCTGAAGAGGCACTGTAGCCATGTGGCTGTTTGGTCTCACCTTTCAAGAAAGGAAAATCATCATGAAGTAAAGAAAATAGAACATGAAAAGAAGGAGAGTAAAAGGGATTCTATTTACACATATGCCCAGTAGCATTATGGCTCGACATTTGACTGAAAATATGAAACATCCTTCTAGCAGAGGTTTCATCATTTTTGTGAGAACAAGATTTTGTAAATGTATATTCCAGTTTATCTTGGAGAATATTAGTAGCATTTCAGTGATAATTTTAGTGAATATTAGAATTATAGAATACTTAGGCTGGAGATAATCTATTCCTACTCCCCACTCAAACCCAATTAGATCAGTGTGCTCACTAACTTGCCCAGGCAAGATCTGCATATTTCCAAAGATGGAGACTTCACAGCCTCTCTGGACAAGCTGCTCCTGTCTTCAGCCACCATCACGCTGACATTAATTGGAATTTCTAAAGTTGCAATTGACCTTCCAATATGTCACCTGAACATTTCCTTACAGGTGCATGCACATATGTTCCTACGCATATGTATCTACTGAATAGATATTTATGAACTGTGATAACCTATGGGGTTTTTTTCCTTTATTATTCAGAATGATAAACAATTTCCTGCTAGCAAAATAAGTGTGTTAACTCTATGAAAAAAAAATGGGTTAAGGTAAGAAAAGAGCATACTGTTGTGCTTTATAGCAAATCTGCAAATCTGTGTCTTGTCCTTTTTGCCAGCAGTTCAAACAAATGGGATTTTCAGCACAGCTCTAGATTCATTCTTAGCTCTGTAGACACTTGGCAAATCTGTGGTTCTTTTTCAAATAGCTTAAGGCTTAAAATAGATGCACTTTACCAATGCTTCAATTTTCTAGAAAGTTTTATTTTCTTTGTAACTGGGTTTGAAGGCAATGAAAGGCTCAAGGGCTCGCAACAACACCTACAATATATCAGAAGAGATATCCTATTTTGTCATAAGTGAGAGACTTACACCATCATTTCAAACACACTTCATTTTAGTGTATGACATCAAATATTAAAATGCCAACAGTGTATTATAATATTACTAATAATGAATTTAAAAATATTAGCAATACTGAATTTATTTTTCATTAACTGAATGCTGTCCACTCTGATAAATCTTCATATTGAGTTAAAAATACTCAAAAACAATAACTAAAATCACTCTATTGCTACTGGCTCTATCTTTGTTTCTAACTTTGACAACTGACAGAACTCTCAGTTTTAATTTGTATACTCTTAAATGATTGGCTCTGAAAGTGAGACCTTCCATGAAAAGGTGAGAAACTGCTGTTTCTGACCTGGAAATAGGGTAAGGAAAAGAATTTATAGTAAGAATTAAGGCAGTTGCTTGATATTATTCCAGTTATAAAGATCTGAGGCTGCAGTGTAACCATGTTTTTTATGTATATGTATAAATTTATATATGTGTGACATGTATGTATAACATATGTATATATATATATATATATGAGACACACAATTGTCAAAATATTACTTCACACTGGTGAAGCCACAGGCTCAAAGCACACAGACTATCAGCTTCAAACACCATATCTCATAACTATACCATAATATAGCACTGCAATAGGTATAAATCATCTTCTGTTTTTCCTATGAAGTTGGACTACTATGAAGAGAATAATTAAAGATTCTTCAGATGCAGAGCACCAAAGAGAGACTAATTATCTAGCCAAACTTTCACCTTCTTGAAAAGAATCCCCAATTCCCACCTCTTCTTCCGGGACTGTTGCTGCACTTCATCTGATGAAAAATCATTGCAGAATACATAAAAAGTCCTTCATACAAAAGCTAAGAACCTCTGATGGCAAGTAAGCACCATGAGCCTTCCTATTAAGACGCAGTTGTGCAATGCATTTTCAAATCCTTCCCTGAACAAGAATGCTTTTTTCTCAGTATATAGTCAGAAAACCAAAATCTGTCAAGGACTATTAACTGCACAGATATATGTCTTACAAAGTTCCTGAACCATGAAGTCTTCTAGGACGTCATTGTATGCTCGACCTCTTACTAAATTATTTACTGATCTTTCACTGTTAGGCACTGTCACAACTTCATGTGATATTTACTTTCACCTGTGGTATGGATTTTAGTCAGTGGATTGTTAGACAAAAGACACACCTCTCTCTCCAGGTGGGTTTTTTTTTCCCTCAAAATAAAATCTTTCTTAGGTTCCCATGTACGTCATGCTTAAGGAGCCAGGGTTCTTAATTTGTGATTCTTGATTTCAATAACTGACAGCGAACTACCAGGTTTAGAACAGGAAAACCAAAATTAAACAGAACAAGGCAAAACAATCCTCAAACCAAGTGAGCAAATAAATCTTTTCTAGAAAAGAAACTACTCTTGGGAAAAAGAATTGCCAGTGGGGAACTGCAGATGGTAACTTTAACCTTAGTTCTACTAGGAGGGAACTTCTAGTTCTACTTTAGTGACATCACCATTGGTGTGCTTGGATAGACTGCAAAGCTCCAAGTTTAAATACCACACAAAATTGCAGTAAGAAGCTTTCCTATACATGTTAATGTATTCATTATTTTTACAGTGCACACTTATAATTATTTTTCTACAAATTAGATACTCCTATCTGTATTTCCTGGACAGAAATATAGAAACAATACGTACAAATTGAAAAATAAAATTATTTAATTTAAATTTATTCAATTTTTATTTTTGCACACTCTTTCCCTTTGCACATCTCAGTATTACAGGACAAAACACAAGGAGTGTATGTACTACACTTAAAAAGAATAAAGGAGACTGGCCTAGGAGTGTCTTCCCTTTCACCCATGTAACCTTCTAATCAGTTAAAAAATAGAATAGTGCTGGAAAACTCCTTAATATTATTTATACAGCTAGTTTCTTAATATTTTTTTCTATTGAGCAATTTTTTTTATTAACATGCGGATGCCTTTCTTTAACATTTTTATGGTGGATTTCTATGTTTCCATACCTTTATATTTTTGTTTACTGGAGATGCTGCAGGTATGAGTGGGAGAACCTCTAGCTTATACTACCACTGATCAATAAATTAGGACCTGCGCATAGCCCACCTACTATGAAATGGAATCTTAGCAATTCATCTCACTGCTTGTAGAGATTCTGCTTTAAATTTTGTTTGGCCATTTAAACTAAAAAATATTTTTGAGTTGACATATATAAGAATAAAGTATCACCTTGCTAGTGATTAATATAATGTTCTTCCTCTTCCTTGTAATCAGATTCAAATATATGTTTTTAAATACTTGAGGGTATAGACACACTCTACTGACGTCGATACATAAATTTGCATGTTTACTGAGTTATGTACATTTCAAGCAATCAAGTCTTCAACCATTCCTATAAAAACTCTGAGCATGCAATTGAATCAGAATATATCGGGATCTGTTGTATGAACTTTCTTCCCAGCTCCATGAAATTATTAACACCTTTGCCTGTAGTATGGCATATAGGATCCATTTAATGGCTGGATGTTCAAACATACTTCCTATAAAAAGTAGAGAATGCAGCAGATAATTTATTCTGATAATTTTATATAGACTCAATAAATGCATGCTGAGCAACGTTCATTCCAAAAATGGTGCCATGGTGTAATTTAGAACTAAAATAGAAATATCTAGCACTATGGTTGAATGACAAGCTGAACTGAAACAATTACCTGGCTAAGTGTTCCCCTAGAAAACTACGAAAAATCTGTGACTAAGTTCAGTCCCTTTAGTCAAAATTTTCAGTTCATAGCACAGCACACAGAATCTTGACCCTGTGCTTTACAATAATAATGGGAACATCTGCTAGCCTCCTGCGTGGACAATAATTCATGCTTTTTCAGCATGAAAACTTGTGCCTGACATCTTGAAATTTAAATTGGAACTGAAGACACATACCAATGGAAATGTCAATTACCATTATCATTATCATCATCATCACAAGAGAGTTTGACTCAAATGTTTAAGAAAACGAAGCTGAAAGAAAACATTTAATTTGGCCACTGAGGAAAAAAAATAATCCAACAAACCCCAAACTAATGAATAGCCGCCTGTAAAAAGGTAGAATAAAGGCCCCCAAAAAAGAAAGGAATGTGTTTTATGCTGGGAATGTGACTTGACATCACTTGCTGAAATTAATCCTTATGAAGTTAAATTAAAATCATGTGGAAAATTGTGCTCCCTTAATGCAAAGCAGAAAATTCAAGGTCTTATGAAAATCACGTCTCTGACTTCATCATTACTGAATATGGACAAGTTTCTCACACTTACTAGAATGAACTGGTTTCAAATATGCCATGTACTCAGAATAAATAATATTAGGCCAGACCTTCCCCATGGTGGCTGATCCCAGATTTTCGAGACTGAGGTCTTCTTTTCTCCAGTAGTCTGCCTCTGGCTTTGGTAAATGAAAAGCAGATAGTAAATTTTTTTTTTTTTTTTTTTTTGAGCAAGAGTCCTGAAACAAAACAAAAGGTAGATTGAAACAGGGAGCTTGATGGTCCCAGAAACGGGAAAATGCAACAAAACCAGAACGCGCTAGTACTGTAGGCAAAAAAAACTTAAATTGTGAATGCTAACAGGTAGCACACAGTTGAGTACATGGTGAGGGGAGGGGAAAGCGGCAAGGAGTGGGGAGAAGGAATGCCTGAAGCTGAACTTCTGAACTCTGGAGTAGAAATCTGCTACCTGCTGGGTGCAACTAATACCAGATGGGTATAAAGTTTGGTAACACCTGCACCTAACCAGAAGTGGCATATTCTGAATCCTCCAGTTAATAAAAAGACATGAGATGGATCCACAAAGTAGGAAGCAGATTGTATATTGTGCTTCTGTGCATACATTATTTAGGTGGACATTTCCTGAGAAGTCTCAGAAAGAAAGAGGGCCTGGAAAGCAAAAGGTGATGATTCTGACTGGAGGAAACATCCTGCAAGTCAGGAGAATTCTGGACATGTGAAAGGTGAAACATTGCTGGGAAATACCCAGGGACCTTGGCAGGTTGTGTCTGGGACAGCACCTGCAAGCAGTGACACAGTATGAACTGGCACAGCTTTCTGCCCAACCTTCCATGGCCAGCAGAGACCTCTCTGCAAAGAGGTGAAGACCTAGTGAGCATAGCACTGTGGGTGAACAAGTGAAATAATCAAACAAGTAAAAATGCTAATCTTGATGGTTCTTATATAAATCCCAGTACTCTGTTCCACTACAAGTTGCCATTTACTCTGTCTCACCCTTGAAATCTCAGCAAGGAGGATTGAACTTGGAACTAAAAGGAAGACCCTTAAAAAGGATAAGATTTTTTGCTCACTGTTAATCCTAAAGGAGCACAGATTTATTGCAATTCATAGATACAAATGCCATGAGAAGTTAGGAAGATTCTGCTTTTAGATTTCTGCATTTTTACCTGTATATGAAAAGTATAGGAATATTATCAGATTTATAAAATTGTGGAGGTATGTCAACACATCTGAATTAAGATGGCTTGTGCAATCTGAATTTAGCCTCTGATTATACATTATAATAATTGTACATGACATGGCTAGATATTTTTTTGTTTGCACAGCATGGGTATTAGAATCAGTGTACACCACAGAGACAACGGAAACTATTCACAATGACAGTCCTACAGAAGTTAGGAAGAGAGCAGACAACAAGGGATTGCTAAGCAAGAAAAACTTTCTCTTATTAGTAGAATCGCAGAATGGTTGGGCTTGGAAAAGACCTTAAGATCATCCAATTCCAACCCTACTGCCACAGGCAGGAATACATTCCACTACACCAGGTTGCTCAAAGCCCCATCCAACTTGGGCTTGAACACCGCCAGGGATGGAGCATTTACCACTTCTTCAGACAGCCTGTTCCAGTGCCTCACCACTCTCACAGTGAAGAACTTCTTGCTTACACCTATGCGGAAGTTTCCCTGTTTAAGTTTTAACCCATTACCCCTTGCCCTATCACTACAGTCCCTAATGAAGAGTCCCTCCCCAGCATCCTTATAAAGCCCCCTTCAGATACTGGATGAGGTCTCCATGCAGCCTTCTCTTCTCCAGGCTGAACAGCCCGAGAATTTTTAGCCTATCTTTATATGGTAGGTGCTCCAGCCGCATTATCATTGTCCTTCTTATGCTGAGGACACCAGAACTACACATAGTACTCCAAATGAGGTCTCACAAGGGCAGAATAGAGAGGCGAGAGGCAAGGTCACTTCCTTTGACCTGTTGGTCACACTTCTCTTGATGCAGCCCAACATACATTTATGGGAGCTGAATGCTTCCCCAGAGAAATGCATATTTTATCTTAGTCAAAAACTTGCTGTTAGATGCTTTTTAAGTCATTTAAACCAAATTTAGGTCAGTGATTCAATGTCCTTCATTTTCTGGCTGCCTGAGATTTTCTGGAGTCTACTTTGATGAGTATTTCAGTTACAGTAGGAGGTGGTGGGAGATATATTTGAATAGATAGAGCTAAGATACAATGATAAATTTAGTTTACAAACAAAAAAGTCACAGTTGCCTGAAGCTGGACATGCAATAAAAATATTGGACTTCAATCTCTTCACATATTAAATCTCCATCTCTGCTGGGAATGACATCATCCCTGGTATCACAGGGTGCTGAGAAGGCTTCTGTGATGTATTCCTAACATGATGGTGGAATCAGGAAAGAAAAGTCTGTGAGAAGATGAATGCTTCTTAACAGGAATCTGGGTTGTTAGTGTCTAGTAAATAACAAGTGGGACCACACATGCTGAACAATGAAACAAAAACAAAGTGTTGAGCAGCTGCTCATTAAGTAAGCATCATCCACTCTGTACTGTGAATGAAAAAGAGGTCCCTTGAAAAAAAAAATCATTCAAT
The DNA here is from genome assembly GCA_039877255.1 of Loriculus beryllinus. Classification (NCBI taxonomy): domain Eukaryota; kingdom Metazoa; phylum Chordata; class Aves; order Psittaciformes; family Psittacidae; genus Loriculus; species Loriculus beryllinus. The sequence continues at coordinate 2,855 of JBCJKH010009867.1, read as the reverse complement.
TAAAATTGCATTGTAATTCATACAAAAGACCCTCTTCCAGCCTAAGCCTTCATACGCATGATTTTTCTGTTTCATAAAGTAATGTAACATTGGGATTTTTCATGTGTTACTCATGTGTTTCCATGTATTTGTGTATTATGTGTAAACAACAGTTGATAAATTATTAGGTTGCTAAATACTGAGAAATACCCATCTGATAGTCCCTGTCTTTTCTGCCATTCTCATTTTCCACAAAAGCTGAGCTCACTTCTTTTCTTGTTCTGTACCTTTCAACAACTGGAGATAAGTGTATTTGTGATCTATCTTCCATCGGTACCATAAAATTCATGCCACAGTAGGGAATGAAGCAAAGAGTATCTGCTGCAAATGCATACAAATCCATCATATTCTCACTGAACACAGCAAAAGCATATTGCTTTATGCACATCTTTTTTTTGCACCTTAAATTTTGTATCAGGTACTTCAACTCTATGTAGCAGTGCAGATCAGGTTTCTTATAAAATGGTTGTTTCATAACATACTTACTTCAGTTTCAACAAACAGACTATGGCACATGGCATGCATTATCATTATAAAACAAGTTCTACAATACATTGTAACTTTTAATGTCATTGGTTTACATCTCTTATTTTGCCTCTGAAATATAGCAGTATAGTACTCTATGTGGAGCCTATATCAACTCCTAGTTCTAAAACTGATATTTCTGAATTTATTCTCTATCTTGGAACGCCAAGGAGTAGTATCACAAGATTTAAATATCTTATTCTTAGTCATGTGATTAGTACTTAGGCACTGGGCAGAGATCCAAGTCGAACTTAAGGGAGAAAAATCAAAGAAAACAAGATTTTTCTGATCTTAAATTAAACAGTCAGCTGAGATTGATATAATTATGTTGTCACCAGACTTGAATTTAAACAGTCAAATGCATTTGTTTTAATTAAAAATGAAAGGAGAAAAAAAATCAATTTTGCCTGACATAACCTCTTACTTTGCTCTCATGTCATTTCCATTCACTCCTAACAGCTTTGTTAGTTTATATAAAGTAGATGTAAAAACTCCTCAAACTAAACATAATAACCTTGTCTTCCTGTGAGTTGAGTTTAAACTGTGCCCAAATGTCATAGCAGGTCAGGATTGGATTTTTATTTGAGTGTATGTGATTAAAATTGCTTGTGATTGAACCTTTCAAAAATTTCTAAACGTATAATCTTGACAGAAGTGAAGATATACAGCCTGATACTCAGGTAAGAAGTCAAGCAAGGATAGCATGAAATTCTGATAATCCAAAGACGAAGATTTTCTTTCAATTTGACTGAATGGTTTGTAAGATTTACCCATGCTTTACAGAGGACTGTATCAAACTTGGTAAGCCATTATTAAGCTGACACTGGGCAGGTCTGTCTTTATATTTTTGCTACTCTATCATATTTGCTGAAGTTCATCAGAGAAGACTCTGCCCCTATGTTTGTGTGCACCCCACTGCATACATGAACTGAACTAAATGCTCAAGTCCTAAGCAGCTGTGTTTGGCTTTCAAGTCCTCTGGTTCATTCTTCAAATATGTTTGCTAATAGGAGCTGTCACAGCTACCTCAAGTGACCTGCAACTTAGGGACACTCTATTTGATCCAGAAAGAGCTTCTAAGCATAATGATAAACAAGTTTCCATTATACTTTTACATAAGTGAAGGTGTTAATGCGGAGAGCCATAACTGAAACATAAAAGAAAATGTAGATACCAGGCAACTACAGTAAAGTGAAATATCGTATTTATAGGAGTTGCATATGAATAGTCATATAACTCCATTTGTTGCAATGCTACTGATGTTTGAAAGACTTTTTTGCTTTCCAACTGACATTTTTTACCTTGTTCTTCAACATCAGTCATATATTTTAACATACTACAGGCACTTACCTCTTTCTTCCATGGAATCCCTTATAATGATTAAACAAAATTACAATACTATCCAATTAGGAAAAAAAAAAAAAAAAGGTAAGAGCAGAACTGTTCCATCAGAGAAAGAGCCTAGTGAATTTGTCGTTCCCTTTCTCTCTACAGTTTTAGTGAAGAAGAACAATTTGATGCATTTTAGGCAAGAGCATCCATTCTAGTCAATGAACACAGGATGACAGAGGAATTCAAGTGGATTAATTCACTTCCTTTTTGCTGCTAGGAGCTTCTCCTGGGGAGGACTGTGCCCCAGCTCAGATCACAACTCCACGTTGAAATCAGGGATCCAGCCACAGTCACTGACTTTTTTCTTACTCTACTGACTTTCAATACTTTGTTCAGGTAAGTTCAAGGCATTAGTATTTGTTTCATGGATAAATATCCTTATTATGTAGGCACCTTGCAGGTATTGTTGACATTGTTACTAACAGGAATTACTTCTCAAAGGTAACTATTAGTTTGCCTACTTTTCAGATGAAGAAATAATGAGCTAGGCAGGGTTCCAGAAAGAATCTGTGTAGGAGTAAAATTGGAATATCTCTCCAGAATGACTTTCAAAGATTAATTTTGTTATTGGGTTCTTCCCCAGATGCATATCCTCATTCCCATGAGGTTTTTTTGCAGCCCACAGGAAACTGGATTGCAGGTCAGCTCACATCTCCACCAGTGAACCTTCCTGTAGTGAGAATATTTCCTTCATTGTTTATTAGGTGCTTGACTTTTAATTATAGACTGTGATCTCCCTAACTCAAGAATGACAAAATCATTTTCATCCACTTACTGAAGTGGAAGAAAGAGCTTCCACTGACTTTGGAAAAGGATCTGAATTTGTGGGGGCCTGATCACCCTTATCAACACAAGTTTTTCCCCTTATACCATTTCCTTCCACTGAGAGAGAATTTTTT
>JBCJKH010009866.1:0-23028 GCA_039877255.1 Loriculus beryllinus | reverse complement strand
GAGTGGAGTAGAGGGGAAGAATCACCTCCCTCAACCGACTGGTCATGCTGCTTTTGATACAACTCAGAAGAATCTTCTCATTTGGGAGAATCTTTAATGGCATATCTGTGAGTTGCTTGTGTCATGGTTAAGCTGCTTGATTAATCCTGTAAGCTTCAAAAGCTTGTAGCTGCAGGAAGGGCATTGTTCTGGCAAAACTTGAGATTAACATCTTGCCAAAATGATGCCTTCTATTTTACAAATGATGAAAATCCCCCAGATATTTTTTCTTGAAAGCTAAACTGTAAAGGAATTTATCATTTCAGTCTAGGGGCACAAACCAAACACAGTGGGCTTACATTACTTTCCAAGCAGATTTATCAGATATGCCTGAAAAATCACGTCAAGGCTGGCAGTAGGCCAGCATGAGACAGCTCTCAAATTGGCTTACTGCTTCAAAAGGAGTGTATTTTACAGCTTTGAGGCATTTTCCATTGCTAAGAATCACTTTGTCAGTGTAACACCAATCTTTTAGTTCCTATTTTGCTCATTTTGGAAGCAGAAGTACTGATTCATCACAATCCAATGGATAACACTTCTTTCTCCAGCCCCTCAACCCTCCACCGCTTTTGCCATCAGTATTTCCATTAATTACTCAACAGAATATAATATTTTCTGGAAAAAAAAAATGTATCAAAGACTAAGTCTCAGATGATTGCAGGACATTCTTTGTTATCTACAGTAGTGAATTAATGGAATGCAGGTGGATGGTTTGGATAAAATCCCAGTGCTACTCAAGGCAGACCCCATGAAGGTTCCTGCCTTTATTGCACACACAGCTCTGTGTGAAACCTCCCTCAAATGGCAGCTATCTGGGCAATTTCTGTTAAATTTAGTGAGAGCTGCACTGCTAAATCTTGTAGCCTGCTTTGCAGACTGGTTCCTTAGCATTTCAACTGCCTTCATCAACTACCCCAATTCCCAAGAGGGGCTGCATCACCAGCAGTGTGACCAGCAGGTCAAGGGAGGTGACTGCTCCTTTACTCCACTGAGACTCCCTCTGCAGTACTGTAGGCAACTCTGGGGCCCCCAACATAAGAAGGATGTGGATCTGCTGAAGTGAGTCCAGATGAGGGCATGAGGATGATCCAAGCACTGGAGCACCTCTCATAGAGACAGGCTGAGAGAACTGGGGTTATTCAGTCTGGACAAGAGAAGGCTCCAGGGAGACCTTAGAGCAGCTTCCAGTGCCTAAAGGGGCTGACAAGAAAGAAGGATTTTTTACAAGGGCCTGTAGGGACAGGACAAGGGGAAATGGCTTTAACCTGACAGAGGGGAGATTTAGATATCAGAAAGAAATTCTTTCCAGTGAGGATGGTGAGGCACTGGCACAGGGTCCTCAGAGAAACTGTGGCTGCCTCATCCCCGGCAGTGGTCAAGGCCAGGTTGGATGGGGCTTTGAGCAACCTGGTCTAGTGGAAGGTGTCATTGCCAGTGGCAGGGTGGTGGTGGTGGTAGATGATCCCTTCCAACCCAAACTATTCTATTATGATGATGCTGAGTATGGTAACTTTACAAGTGCTGGGCTCAGCTGAAGAGATGGCTTGGTCCTGTTGCCAGCTTGCACAGGTATGCAGGATGACTACGAGATGACTTCATCTGTCAATAAGGGAGTAACACCACTGGCCATCTTCGTCAAGCGCCATGACATTTATTAATGTTTGAAAACCGTTAAGAGTTATGACTTGTCAGCCTTTCCACTGTCTGACTGCATTATGTGCATTAACTTCTTAAAATCCAAAACCAAACTGCAACATCACTAAATATATTACTCCCATCTGCAGATGGAAGAAGTGAGGCAGTGAAAGCCCAGAGCAAAGCCGCAATCAAAGCCTGGCACTTGTAACTCCCAGACTCCTTAACTGCTGTTACTTACCTCCCATCTACCTCAAAGATGCTTCTATGACAACTTCTGTCCTCTTCTACAAATGGGATACACCCAGAGTTATCTTACACGCAGAATCTTTTAGAGATGAACAATTACTTTCCTGAAGTAGAAAATGGTCTACATATACTGCAAAATTAAGTTTTCATGTCAGGTAATTCAAAACTTCATAGTTTTCCAAAGGATAAAATCCCACAGACAAATGAAGACCTCAAAGTCTTATTGCCTTCAATACCAAAACACAAAAAATATTTTTCCTTCTTCCTCTGAACTACCAAAAATATGCAAACCATCAAAAAAATTAAGCTAGAGGTAAAAATGAAGAATGTTTCTTTAACCAGTTGCATTACCTGGAAGAGTTGCAAACCACAGTTAAACCATGGTGTAAAGCAAGATTAAAGCAGCAATTTTGAATTTTTTTTTTTTTTTAATTTTTCCCCACAAATCCAAGAGGATTTTTCTAAAACAGTCTTTCCACTGTTCTTCATTGCAGTCATCACTAGCAACTATCAGTAACTTCTCTTAGAAGTGTATGGTGGCTGCTAGACTTCATAAATATAGAACTGTCCACAGGGAACAGAAACAACCTCTGTCCGTAACCCAGCAGATGTGGGACAATTCATGAAGACTGGGAAGTAAAAATGGGTGTCCTCCAATGCATGGAAGGGTATGGCTTACTTTAACAGATTATTTAGGTTTGTCCCCCATTATGTGTCTAGAATTGAGGGGTGGTGGAGGAATCTGGGCATTTTTACATCATTTCCCAGCCTATACGCTAGGAGAGATAAATGCAATGTTTGCAGAGTTTAAGACAGAAATGCTACCTAATACACACAACATTTTTTTTTTTCAGTATATTGGTTTCCTAATTAATTTATGGCTTGCAAACACTCAACTTTTACCTCACATTTCCATTTAAATTTCCCTTCTTAAAACCAGGTCAAATTGTGGCCAAGGTCAAACGAAGCACATGAACTACAACACCCACCCTGCTGTGATAAATTTGAATATATTTGAATAAATAATCCATCACAACAGCATCTAAACCAATTACATTTCAATCATATTAATCCATTCTTAAATTGGTTTACAATGCTTTGAATTAAACAGACAATAATTGAATAGTCCACTATTTTTAAAATTGGTATACTTAAATCATTGAAGAATCAGTATTCTTGCACTGGACACTAATGCAAGCAGCAATTGAGCAGCAGTTTTGTTTACAGCTCTGGAAGGTTTTATATCAGGGTTTGGAAAAAGGGGCAGTATGGTATAAGCATAAGAAGTGGGGTAAAAGTAGTTTTGTCTTACTTTGTGCTTGCTAATATGTCAGTCTTATCTGAATACATCAAAGATGGCCACTGAAGGAGGTACACAGGCTTTTTGCAGGTTGTTATAAATGTATCCTTCAGGTATTTTTACTTAAATAGATGACATTAAACAAACTATTGAAAATGCCTGAAAACAGGCATAGACAAATGCAATGCAGAACTTTAAAACCCGAGAGAAACCAGCACAAAATTACCTTGGACTGGACAGATGGTACTTTTCTTGGAATGGCAACTGCAGTATGTGAAAATGCTGCAACAATTGCAAGTAACCCACATATGAATGTTATCTTCTGAGAATATTCTAAAATTCAGATTTCATAATGAAGGTTGGAATTGCACCAAGTTATCTGCTTATTAGAACCTGATGAAAGAAAGAATAACTAGTACTTGTTTTGCTTTGTTTTCTATTTAACACACAGATGCTCAGCACAGCATGTAGTTCAGGACTGGACATGCATGGAAATGAAACAGATCTGATCAGTGATAAATACTTCAAGGTCTTTATTGTGTTTTGGCTTAGGAACTAAACAATCTTTCCCACCACGTACAAATACAGCATTTCTCATCACCACTGAGATATGGAGAACCTGATGTATCACTTTCTGTGAATGACACTGACATCAGCCCAAAGAACAGTCAGCGTGGCAAGAGTGGCATCCATTCCTCTGTTTTACCTCGATATATGCAATGGTTAGTTGTTGCACCAGGCATTTTTAAGAAGCTGAGTTAATTTGCTGCCTCTGCTGTACCTCCAACTGGTCCAAGAGTAAAAGAACAAGACTGAGCTGAAACCCTGACTTTATACCACCACTAGACCAGTCTTCAAAAACTGCTTTTGTTGCATTATGTTTCATCTGAGCCAGGCGTCATAAATTTAACATTAGACACTTGCCATTAGTGATGTTTTGAACACAATTCTGGAACTAGTAAATGCTTTCTGCAAGTCAATGGAAGGTGAAGGTGTTCACTTTGCCATGTGTCAGTACATCAGAATACTGTAGAGCTTCAGATGAACTATATCAAAAATGTTGTTTTATTTAGAAGTCAAATAAATCAATGTGGATCACCTAATGCATCATGTATAAAATACATTTTTTAAAAAAACCCTTGTTTTTATTAATAATTTTGTGAACTATGAAAAAATGTCATATAACAATTCACAAACATGAAAAAAATTGACAGATATACAGATATTTAACATTTGGATGGCAACATTTCAAAAGATACAATGTCAATTATAAAAAAACCTGCTCACATATTTGTAATGCAAAGGGCTTCTGCAAAGAACATCTAATATATGCTGCCACTTTCATACGTAAATCAAAAATATATCTTGATGAAATAACACAAATGTAAAACCAGTTTTTCAAATCAAGTGCTTTGGGCAGAAAAAAAAAATAGAAAGCTCTTCTTTATTTGAAATTAGTATGAGATATGAACCTTAAGGAAGCTCCCAAGAACATTGCCAATTATATGTGTTGAACACTACAAAACCAACCAACAATGCTGTTTGCTACTTCAGACAACATTCAAAGCACATTCCATAGTATTTTAAACAATTTATCTCAGAAAATACCATTTATTGATAGCTTGCTAGTGACAAACCTTAGCTGCTGAAGTAATAAAAAATCTTCTATTAAAGAACTTGCTTGTACGTACATACTAGCAGAAATATGTAGTACCCCAACTGTGAGTAAGATATTCTTTTGTACTTTATAGGTGCGAGCCGTTTTAATTTTCAGCACTTACAGCCTGCTGAATTTGTTTTGAGGTAATTTAAACAAGTCTTTTCAGAGGTTCCTGAGGTTGCAGAAATAACCAAACTACTCAACTAGGTGCTTAGAAAGGAAAATAGGTATTTAAATTAGAGGCAACCAAGGTTAAATAATTTTAGTGACAATTAAATTTAAAAGCTACTAACAGAAAGACAGTCAATTTCCCTTTTCTCTCATACATGTATTGTGGACTACAGCGTAGCTACTCACTAGACCTAGGGCATTAGAACATAAACCCAGCTCAAAATGAGATTGTAGTAAGTAAATAATTCTGCTTGCCTTCCAACAGTTAACAAGCACTACATTGATTCTCACTCCTGTTCCCCAGAAAACGTTTGCTGTGGCTTTTTAATGTTTGGAAAAATATGCCAGTACAACATACTTGGGAAGCACTTATGAAGGTGACCAAAAGGACAGTTATTGCTGTACAGTTACACTAGCTCTCACCGCAGGACTAGCTGCTGCTCGTTCTCTTTCTTTACCAATTTCCATCTCTATTTTGGCTTTGATTTTATTCCAATCAACTTCCAGCTGTAAGAACAGAAAAGTGAGTATGCAGAGGTCAAACAGATACATTAACAGGACAATTGTAGGTTATAATGACAAAGTGACCGTACCAATCATATAGTTCTTCACATATAAGTGACAACTTATACTAATGGATATTAATGGATGAATGCACAGCTGAGTTCTAACAAACTGAGCTTTCCACCTTAAAATAAAACAAGCTTGACATACTTCAACAAATACTAATACATCTCATTGTGTCTGGCAAAACCCCCTCCATTAAAATGCAAAAATAACTTTAATTGACTTGCATCTAATTTAAATATAATGACATCTGTGTCCTATTACTGAGGATATAGCCCTTTATCAATAATACATGCAGCAGTGTCTTTTGACTGCACCTAAAGTCCACCAAGTAAACTGATAGCATATTACACTAGTTATTTGATATAACAGAAATCAGATTTCTGCTTTAAATTTGTCTTATACATCAATAAATGTTTTAGCTGTATCTTGGCATTTATCCAGCTGCAGCAAATTGTCATCTTCTGGCTGTATTATATTTCAGTGAAACTTTAGACAATCAATATAGTACAATATCTCTGGTACAGTGGGGTACAACAGTAGGCCTTCTTTCCAAAAATACTTGACAAAAATGGATCATAGTGCATTTGATGACTATAAGAATATACCCAAAAACTGGGCAACAATGTAGTTGCAAAGTTCAGTTTCATTGTGGAGACTTAAAACTTTCAAAGATGGGATGGAAAAAGAACTTCAACTGCTGCACAGGGAATTTTCAGAGTAGCTGTTACACTGTTAATGAAGTCATGAAAGAAAAGGGAAGATTCTCTGTGAGGAAAGATGTAACTGCAATTCCCACATTCTCATGTGAAAAGGTCAATTCAGGATGCATTTACTGAGTCCAGATGCTTTGGATCTGATGACTGAAATCTTTATGGCACTCTAAAAATTAATGTGTTTGCTTTAACAGAAGTCACACAGATGCTGAACATACCACATATAGGGCTAATCCTGCCATCCAGCCCCAAGAGCTACTTGCCAGTGAAGCCAACAACCCCTGCCAGTGACGTCTAGCAACTGCCAAGATATGGATTCTCAGGATATAAATTACACTCATAATACTTCATATATAAAGACGTGAGATATAACAATGAAGCACATTGTTTAAATTCTGTATCTGATTGCAGGTCAGTGCTTTCAGCTGCAGTACAGAAATGAGGTAAAAACTCCTTACTTAAGCCTCAAGGAACTTTAGGTGGTGCAAGGAAAATTGAGACCTCTCTTTTTCCCTGAGAAGGAACAGCAGCACCAAATCTTGCTTTTCTCTTCAATGCCCTTCACATTTCCTACTGCCTTTGCTATACCAGTCTGACAGGCTGCATTAAGAATTTAGTTACCACTGTAAGCCAAGAGCTTTAAAATCCACTTCATTAAGCAGGTCACCTCCCAGTTTCAGATTCAGACAACAAGACCTCCAAGAACATAGATCCAGGAACATTCTGCAGTTCGAGACCGAGTTTCAAGACTGAGTGTGAGATGAAGCAAGCTCCATGGCTCACAATTTGTCACTGACAAGGTGTTATTGCTAAGGAGACCTTCCAGAAACTACGGCTCTCTTGATGATTCCAAGATAAGACAGTATTATCTACAAAGTCTCTTTCAGAAGCATCAGGGGATTAACATTATTTTTTCTCAATATTGGATTTAAACTATGTAGAAGACATACTTCCAGCATAGCAGTCAAAACTGCTGCATAGTAAGAGTGCTTGAAATTTGTTCTGCTATTTTCCTGTATTTTCTAGGTAAAGTACTGCAGAATGGTTCATTGCAGGGCTAGATATTGTGCAGACTTCTATTCTTGTTTAGGAAATGAAACATCCTTGGACTTGCTAAAATCTAATGACTTGCATTAGATATTAAGCTTTATTGAAAGTGTAATAGGCACTGTTCAATTAAATGATCTCAGCTAACAGCTCTGATGTATTTCTTCATTCATCAGCTGGATGCAAAGATCTGAGACAGTCAAAGTGCACATCTCTCTTCATTAGCTTCACCCTAAGAACACCTAGCAACAGAGCAAGGGGAAGAGCAGGAAGGATGTAGGGGCTGCCCAATGGAATTGCTGTCTAAGGTGCACATGTGGATGCCTCTCAGAAAGGAAATGTGCAGAAGTACTCAAGCGGAATCTAAGCTACTTCTATCTTATGAACTATTAAGATCTGTCCTCAGTCTTTAAGATCTGTAAAATGCTAGTAAATGAAAATGACCTGATGATGGAGATTGTTTCCAGAGGCTGGATGAAATTGTATATTCAGCTATTTATCATACATGGCAGAACAACTCATAGTTCACTCTTAATACATATATATGGGTATCTTCAAAGTTTGTTATTGCTACTATCCATAAAAATACATTAAAATGCTGAAGACATTTTAGAGGTACGCATTCAATCTGCCTGTCTACCTCCCTGTTCACAGGAAACAACTATGCTTTCATTTATGTAATTCTTGCCATATACTAAATATATAAATTCCATATTTGTGCCTTCAAATAAAATACATGCACAACTAGTGCTAGCCAAGTAGACACACATCAAGCTATGGACTTGTACTCAGATGTAAAATCTTAAGATTTGTGCCCACATTTGAACGAAGGAAAAAAAAATCAGAGCAATTTCACCCACTGTCTCAAACCAGCTACAAAGAACAGACTGACCTAAAGCTGCGAAAATAATTCTGAGGAATACTTACACCTTCCGCATATTGCAAAAATCTTTTGTTTGTTTCTTTTCTACCAAAGTCCTCCAGGAACTTTTGTCGATAAGCCAGGACTGTGTCAACATGTGTCTTGTGCTTTATTGCTAGTTCTAGGGCCCTGGAATAAAACAGAAATGGGCTTGTCAGGCTATATAAATGCTCTGGCACAATTACAGTCACCATGGTTTTGCAAAACAATAGGCTGAAAAGTGTTTGAGCTGCCCGCAAAGATTCCTAATATATAGTGTCAAGTAGTTTTACATTAGTATCGGTCACAGGAGGTTAATAAAAGTAGCCAGTGAAGGAGACCGTCTACTTTATGATACATACTATGAAAAATAGCTAGCAACTATTTCTGTTGACAACCTCATCTTATCATTAGAATTTGACAAAAGGAGTCTTTTTAGTTCAAAAAAATAAACCGGAATGGTTAGAGTTCAGCACTCTCAATATAAAGGGGCAAAAGTAATAATTTTTAATAACTTCATTACAGTCAGGAATAGCTTCTGAACATAGTCATAGTGCATAGCTATGGTGTATCCTACACAGCATTTATGAATATTCAGTAAGCAGTACAGATTAGTTATTGTATTAGTATAACTGATCGTTCTCTCATCTGCTTTGTTCTCAATGGCATAAGGAATATTTGGTGTGAGGCATCCCTGCCCATGGCAGGGGGGTTGGAACTAGATGATCTTACGGTCCATTCCAACCCAAACCATTCTGTGATTCATTCTATGATTCTATGATTGATCTATACAGTTTTTAGATGATACATATTAGGCAGCATAATAAAAAAAGTTATGTAGGAGGAAAAAAAAAGCACAATTTTTTGTCCACAAAGATAAAAATATAATAGCAGAGAAATTAGTAGTAAATGGCCTCAGAAGATTCTGTTAGAAAATGTAGCGGTTTATTTAAAGGAGAAAAACCTACTTCGCTCTTACAGGCCTAATTCATACTTCATCCACCTACACAGTGCTGGGAGTCTGAATATTCAGCCACATATCTATTTTTAGCAACAAGACATTTCAAAATAGCCTTAATTCTTTGAGGGTCATGTACAGTTTGAGGTATCACTAAAGACTTTTCTGTGTTAACAATAATGAAAAAGCAAAATGTTATTTAAAAATACTTCCAAGCATGCTTTGGACTTTAATCACAGAATACTCGTATCTTCTAAATATGACAGAAAGTTGCTTCATTGGTTATTATCAGCATATGATTTAATTCATCTTTTTACAGCTCTGGGCAATTACAGATAAGAAATTAGTCAGCTAAGTATCTGCAATAAAGTGCCTTGAATAATTTACAGTTACCTCAGTAAGACTACTTATAAACATAGTGTGTTTGAAGAAATACTACCTATCCCAATTGTAAAGATTAATGTTGACTTGAATAGCTTGATAAATAAGGCCTGTCTGAAGAAGCAGGGTTTCAGCTTCTTGGCTGTTTCCACTGAAGAGCAGCATATGAGCCATCCTGGATTCTTTTGATGGCAGATCTTTGATGGAATTGATATACTGAACTTTGTCAATCTGTTAATGAGAGGTACAATAATTTAATAAGGGAAAATAATTATTAAAATTATATTTACAACAATTTAACTGGAAATAAATAAGTCCGTTTTCTTACCTTACCAATTGATGCATAGGCGATTTCTGCTGTAGCCATCTCTTTGTTGGCAACTGCCATAGCTGCTAAACATGTCCACAAAGTTTGATCCTAGAATTTTAACAGAAATGCAACTCCTAGAACTTAAAATATTTATTATTGTGCTGAAAATAACTTCTTATAGGAAGTATACGAGTCCTGAAAATAATGTATAACAATACAACATTTCTCAGTGTGACATTTTTGGCATTTTTTTGTCTAAGCCTCTTATTAGAAACTCACTACTTAGTTATTTCTTAGAACTCCTTCATTACAAAAGCGCTGATGTTGTAAGCAGCTGAGACTGACAGTGTGGCTAAATGAACCCTTAGCTTTTAGCATCTCAGCCAGTAATGAACTCTTGCATAGTATCACTTTATCACATCATTGGTTTCGCTGTCACTACTTCTGGAACTATGCTGGAAATCAAGCCAGTGGTTGTAGTTAACCTCGCTAACCATGGAACCATGGATGCTGATAATAACTTATAAACATACTACAAATGAAAGAGAAAAGAAAATTATTACCTAACAGTAGAACAATTAACCTGATAAGGCTGTAAGAGCTTCAAAAGTTCTGTTTCCTTTGCTATTTTCATTTAGAAAATTTTATATTTAGAATTAAGAATTAGGAAAAATCAGTAGTAATAATAATATCACAACCTTGCTATGGTCAATAACAAATTTGAAAATAAACACTTTGCAATGTAAATTGGTTTTTAGAGGCAGCATAGGATTACTATTGATTTAAATCAGAATACACAGCTACATTGAGTACGGTCTAAAAACATACTCCCATGCCCTGTCTCACAGTCACTTTTGTATGAAGCAAAACTGATAAGGCCCACTGAAGCTAATGACATAGTTATTTAGCCCAAGGCTGTGGTTTCACTATCACTGCCTCTGCCTGTGCTCCTTTTCTGGCCATGTGTTCCTACTCTTTACCATGATTCAGGGTAAGATAAATCCTCCTGCTGGTAGCCTGTAATTAGGGAGAACTAATGTTGTACAGAGATGCTCTGCTCATAAGCATCTCTCATGTATGATGCTCATAAAATCATCATGTTTCTCTTCCCACTTCCTTATTATTTAGAAAATAAGGTAGTAAAATGCTGAAAGTTCAGCCTGACAAATTTTCTAGAATTTTTTCACTAGCACATCTTGCTATTCCCTCTTTCCTCAGATAGTCTGTTTTCTTGTTACTCATGGGAAATACTTTGAACTGTATATTGCCACCTGATACAGACATTTTATTTTTAAAGATGATGCATTTAGATAACCCAAAAAATTTAACACAATGCTGTAGCTGAAATTTGAAATCCCAGTACCCACTGCCCACTACCAGAACAAAAACCTATTCTGAGTACCACTCAAAATAAAAGTCATTATACAACCCAAGTTACTGGGATCTTCATTGATTTAATAATGTAAATACAAAAACGTATGACATACACATTTAAGGTTATAATAATCACATGAAAGTGCTAAAGCCTTTTCTAGAAGTAAAATGGGAAAAGGAAGCAGGGTGGTGGTAGGATTTTTGTTTGCCTGTTTAAAAGACTGCCAGACTCACCTCATCTGTTGCTGTTGCCTAGATACATACAAAAGCAAGCAAAGGAAAACAAAACAAAACCAAGTGAAATAAAAATATGAAAAAAGACAAGGCAACTGTGGAGATGCAGATAATTTTTAATCAGTTACATTAAAGCCTACTCCTGAAAATGTAAGCTTATTACTAACTTCTCTGTTTACCTGTGTTCAATCAATCTGGCCTCTGTTGTGAATAAAAACTAAGAATTTTTATTATGTATAGCAAAAATTGCAAAATTATTTATGTTATATTACGTAAATATGAAAAATAGATGATTTTTTATCACCAATCCCCAAATAATCAGCAACAGAGCACAAGAATGGAGATGAGATGTAACATCTGATATGCAATTATCATTAGTAAAGTAATACTGGAAACCATAAATATTACAGTGAAATTACATCTGAACATTCCAAAGAATTAGGATTACCTTTGCAAAGCGACACAGTCTAACAGCATCTTCCCATTTAGAACTACTAACATATTCATGAAGAATTGCAGGATAAGGTGAAATATTAAGGTGAATAAGCGAACCATCTGCTCTTATAATTGTTATTAGATTTCCAACAAAATGTACAATCTGGGGATTTTTGCTAAATTCACTGGATAGAGAAAGAAAGGTAAGTTAATATTCACTTCTTTCTTACTGAAAATACTATTAAGAATTTAAAGAAATCTTTGTTTCAAAATAACAACATGATTATACTTCATTTTCAGAGTATATAAGAATCTAACCGCCTAGTTATTTAACAGTTTAATCCAACAGGCAGTTGTAACATTCTCTGAAAGTAAAATTGTAGTTAATCACATTCAATGGCTGTAAGGCAGATGCAAACTGAGTATATGTGAAAAAAATTTTCAAGTACATTTTTCAGTAAAGAAACACTTGGTCTCCCATCACTCTTAGGAGGATAAAATTAATTCAGGTAGTCTTCATGAAGAACTTCACAATGCATACAGGCTGATAAACACATAAATTAAATATGAACTGGAAATAATATTATCTGTGACCCAGTATCTCAATACTTTTAATTTCCAACAGATACTTTAAACAGATCTTTTCTATTTTTTATACAAACTACTAAAGCAGTATTTCATGAGACATACCATTTTTGCTTTTGCATCAAGATGTTATTGTATTCTTAAACTGTGCCTCATCATTTCAACTCCAAACTTTATGATACACCCTATAAAACACTTTTTCCTCATTTCCTAATCATAAGTAGTAATATAAAAAGAATTTTAAAAGTGGTACACTAGTTTCTACTTTAACGCCAAAATTAACATAATTTTTTAAAGAATGAGTAAAAAACTTAAAATATATACTACTATGACTTTGATCAAAAAGGATATATTACCTTGCTTCATTTTCATACAGAGTTTTTGGCAAAAGATCTTTATCTACGTAGACTGTGTTGGGGTAGTACCAGACTGTAAAACGGGTATCTTGAATCCCACAAAGAATGTTAGATGTGTCATTCCAAGCCAAAGTTTGAACCATCGTCCCTTAAAGATAACAGAATAATATGCATTTCCACAAGAAAATTCAAAACAAAGGGACACTTCTCATACTGTAGCAAAAGTATAATTATTGGTTGGTTTTAGTTCCTTTTATAAGGACTGTTTTTCACCACCTAGTTTGTAAGGTAAGCTCTTACAAACCTTCAGCCAAATTCACTTTCTGAAAGTTCTTTTCATAATAAAGTTTTTTGCACTTAATTGTAAGACTTGAAATAAAAATTAACTCAATGGCCTGACTGCACCTTCGCACTTACTGGATCACGCACCTGTTTATGGCATTTCAACTTGTAATTAAAAATATTATGAACTTCAGAGTTCTGCCTTTGCAAGAAGAATGACTGAAAGATTCTGTATTGAATAATTCTGAGTAATACATTCTGTATTGAATAATTCTGAGGAATACATTCTTATCTCATATCCTTTTAGCTACTTGCTCTGGAATGCAACAACCAGCACTTTACACATAACTGATATAAAAATTATCAGGATTTAGATAAAATGTACTAAAGTGGTTTCTATCACTATCTTATGAAGGCAACAGGACTATTTCTAATGTTTCTTCACATCCAATTTCATTATTAAAATAAAATTTTTGTCTCCTTTACTAAATAAAAATCTATTTTCCTGACAGCTTGTACTTAAATATTATTTTGAATTTTTCTTACCTATTTTGACAATCTTCTGTTCTTTTCCAAACCGTTTAACTGAAGTAATGTAAAGATCTCTGTTCTTATCAATAAAAGCTATTTTTCTTTCACTTGTAAGTCCTTTCTGGTCTAAAGCTATCTCTACAATTTCTGTCTGAAAAGGAAAAAGAAAATATCCTGAGTTTTAGTTCGAATATTTGTATCACAGCAAGTATGTGATACACAAATGAATGCTTTGCTAAAACCCAAGGCACAAAACTCTTGAAAAACTGGATCATGAAGACACTGTGTCTTCTCTGTTTGTATGAGGCATTCTATAAATTGAATTTCATGCAGATTAAACCAAAACTGCAACAGAGTTAGCAGTTTAGGAATTTACTACAAAACTACAGAAATACAGGTGGCATTCTCAAAGCAAAAGCTGCCTAAAAGATGCTTCCTCTCTTAAAAAATGCTGACTAATTTTGCTTTTCTTGTACAGCAGGGGAGTGAAGAAAAGTAAAAGGCAGTTCAGGCAATAATTTTTATTTTAAGTAAAATCTGTAAAAACTCAGACTGAAGACAGACATCTCTGATGTTCTTTCTCTTTTCTTCAGTACTGACAACAGGTCAGCACTGATAAAAGTTGGAGTACATGCAAAGGAAATTCAGTTGATCAGTTTTAGTGCATAACAAAACAATTTACCTGTAGTTTCAAACTCTTATGTGCATGGGAAATACGCCAGTAACTGAAAACAACTTATAGTATGTCTCTTTGCACATCAATGCTGCATGAAGAATCTGATTTTTGTTATCACGTAAGAGTCAGCTAGAGTTGTCAAGCTCCTTTCTATTCAGACTGCAAACCTTTAATAGCTTATTAGACCCATTACTGGGGAAACCCACTATTGATTCTTAATTTCAAAATATAACTAAAAAGACACATTATATCCTTCATCTTACCGTATGGGTTAGAGGCTTTCCATCACCCAATGGCTTTCCAGATAAAGCTTCAAATATGTAGATAACTGAAGAAAAAAAAAAAACCTATATGGTTTATTAGTTAAAAGCAACAGTTCTTAATAGATTTTTTCAAGCAGTTCTTTTCCTTTATAGAGCATCATTTACCACACATATGTGCTAGATTTACCAGTGACTTTCATACTCTGGTGAAAAAAGAATCTTACTTTGGGGAAAATGTAACCACCATATTCTGCTGAGCTTAGGGACAGTCTCATTTTGTAATCAGACTGATCCAAGAAAATCCTCAAATATTATTTTCAGAGCATAGATAGCCACTGAAATACAACATTATGGCCGAAAGAATTGAGAAAACTAAGGTCTTACTTCCTGTCACAGCTCAAATGGTTATTTACAGAAATAATAATAAGTTCTATCTGATGCAAATCTTTATTCTGCATTCTGAATAAATTAATGTTACCAAGGCTAACAGATTTACTCAATCTTAACCCACAACTTTGATGACCATGTAAGTTTAGGAAGTAATACCACTGACTGACACATTTTCCTATAGGAATCAGAATCAAATACATACAAAGATGTCCTTTGAAGTACTGAGAAAAACATTCTTCAGAAGAATTCTGTATTTTGTTAATAATTGCTCTATCTTTTATTTTTAATTCAGTAATCCCTAGGCATATTTTCTTCCAGGGTAGTTTAGGGTTTCTGTTTGTCATTAATACATTTATAACTGGCTTTCTCAAAAAGTATCTACTTTACCTAGATACACTTCAATTTTATTATTTTGATTTTGCATTTGTTTTACCCACCCTCAGAAAAAAATCTCAACACCTCCAAAACCATCATCATCTGTATTTTTGGGATATCCAGTGAAGACTCAAATTTGCAAGTTGTCTATAAATAGTTTCTCTTTGTTTCAGTCTATATGTATACATCCACACGCATGTGATGCACACACATCCATACATACTTTATATATAGTCTGTGAATAATACACACACAAGTTCAGACAGATGTAGTTATCTAAACCTAGAGAAAACAGTAACATTATAAGGAACATCAGCTGTAACTTAAAGCACATGATTCCATGTTAGTTCCTAGAAAACCCTGATGTGACAGGAACATTTCAGCTATTCAACAATGCTTCTCACCTGTAGTTTCATCATATTATCTGTAAGTATACAATATAGGATGAATATACACCATCATTCCAAAGGATGGCAATGTTAACATGTTAATTCTGCTGTGCATCTTTCACCAGGATGCAGGATGTTTGTTTGAGGTCAAAAAAACCCCAAACAAGCCAACAGAACCCAACAAACCTGTAAAAGCAGGTGTTCAGAAAGCATTGGTTGAGTTTGAAGAAGAAGAAAAGAAAGGGTTTTGCACACATGTTGGTCTTGGCAGCAGGCTAAATATATGAAAGAAAACTAGCTGTTCCTGAGAAGTGTTATTTTTCTCACTTTCATACATGGCTCCCTGCATGAAATTCATTTTGATCTAATTATACAAGCCAATTTTACTGCTACTATACTAGCTGTACGAAGTAAGATCAAAAGAGTTCAAAGAAAACCACTGTACCTAATTGACAAGTAAGATTTTTCATTAATCTACAATGTTTATTAAGGTATTTGAGAAAATAAGTCTGGTGTTAGGTTTTGCTTTGGTTTTTGTTTTGTTTTGGTGTTGTCCCACCCCACCCCCAAATCTGGAAAAACTCCACATCACTTTACAATCATTTAGAACCTAAAATATATCTCTTTTTAAAATGTATAAATTAAAGATATAAACAAAGGGCATTCTCTCACTTTGAACATTCAGAGAAAGAGAACAGCTACTGTGTGTCTTTAAACACATGTTCTATCATCATGGAATAACCACTCCCAGGGTAACTAACCCCTCTTGAGAACAGACTCACCTCCCTCTTCAGCTTCATTTGAGGCTGAAGGGCTGTAAGCACAGAGGTACCAGTTTGTTTTGGTTTTTTTTTTTTTTAATAAAAGAGGAAGAATATCCAGGTAACACTGAAGCACAGCAAGTCATACACCTCCCTGTTTCAGCAGTAAATTAGCTTGTAGAGAGCTCCACACCACAACACATAAACTGCTTCCTGTATCAAACTGAGCTATTATAGATACTTTTATAATGCAGCACATTATGCCCTCAAAATAAGGCAAAGGAAAAAAAATGCTTCTGCTGGAAAGAGTTGAAAAGAATAAACAGGCATAGATAAGCCACGGTTTCCTTTGCCAAGAATCTCTTCTCCCATGCACTGGCATATTATAAGGTATTTTATCACTATTAGTGGGGCTCACATCTAAAAAAAACCAAAACCCCACCCCTACTCATTGCCCTGATGGAAGCTGCTGTCAACAGGATCATTTGGAGAGCTCATCTGGGAAACATAGCCAGAAATCCCACCTCTCTAAATCACAGGCTTGGTGGAAGATAAGCCTGCGTATAAAACCGGCTGATGTGATTTTTTAGGACACTCATAGGAATGGTTGGGAGATGGAGATGCTTTTCAGTCTGTTCAGGAAAATGGGCAGGAGAAAGGGGCAAGCGAGTTAGTTCATCATCACAACCTTAAATATGCATGTACATAGCAGTTAACATGGATTAATTTTCTCTACAAACTTAATTTATTTAAAATACTCCCATTGTTTTTATTCTGACTCAAGGTGTCTATATGACAATAAAACAAAGTCTCTGTATTATGTGTATTAAGTAATATACATACACACACTTATGTAATATAGACACACACAGAGTAAAACAAGCTCAGAAATAAAATACAATTTATCACTTAACTTTCTTTTGCAAACTATTGTGCTTTTTTTGCTCAGTAATTTACACTGAAATATGTTTTTGATGATTAAAATCCATTCTAGTTATTAAACAGTTTTTATGTCTTGGTGCTTGAGAATAGTATTTCTCTGAACTAATTTTCCTTAACAATAAAATACACATTACAGTTATATTACTACTTCTAAAAATGATTTTAAAAATACATACTGCCTTTAAAAATAATTAAGAATAAAAGAAAGTATCCTCACACAGAAGATAAGGATGTACAAGAAAAAAATTAAAGTTGTATGGAATAGCAAAAATGCTGTGTAATACAGAAGTGAGAAAAACCCCACCTCATTTTTCACTTGCTTGGGCAGGAATATTTTAATGGATTGTTAGAAAGGTTTTATTCATTCACCAAGTAATTTACCTTGCAGGTTAAATGCTGCGAAAACACCTACATAATCAGTGCTTAAGGACTAACTCCCTGCCAGGGATCTTCTTTTGTACTTCACACTGAGAGGTTTTCCTCTATTGCAAAAAGTAGATAAATATGGCGGTTCTTTGCTACAAAACAAACTATTCTAAAATTCTGAATGTTTAAAATCTAATCATTAAGTCTAGGATAGCAGTTATAGATTGACAGTAGATTGAGTTAGTGTCAGTTGGAACCACAGGCAGGAAGTTTTCACTGTTTCACTGTGCAGTAACAGCACCTCCCGCAAACAGTTGTTCCCACTAGTAATCCCTTTACTTGGCCGTATCGCAGGATAAATGCAGCTATAGATAGCACTGCCGCCCTGCACTGCCATATCTGTACAGCCTACCAATGACACAGTTAGGGTGTCAAAAGTCATAGTGCCATGGGTTTTCCAGCAGTGGAAGCATTTGTCTCTTCCAGACACTTTAAATTGTTGCACTAGCAAACCTATACATTTGCCTCAAGGCATAGAGGAAAGGAAAAAAGCTGACTGACAAAAACATATTTCTGTACCACTTATTAATGCCAAAACTTACCTGAAGCTCGTTTGGCCATGTTGTGTTTTAGAATTACAGAAACACAAAATTCAAGAACAAAAATATTCCAGAACACAACACTGAGACAGATCATTGATCCTAAGTACGGTCATATCAGCTGCATACAAAACTTCCATGCTGTAAAAACACAGCCCCCAAAAAAGCTAAAGAACATATGAAAACTAAATTAATCACAGTTACTGTATTGGAAGTTTCTAAGAGCTGGAGTCAAGCAGAAAAAGTTGCTGAAGTACTTCTTTAGAAAATCCCATCAGAGAGTGAAAACCTACTGCTCAAGTATTTACTGCAAACATTCCACTGTTCTTTGATGCATTATACACAACTGGAAATTCACAGACATATCATTCTCTTTAAGTTTTTTAATCACTGTTAAGCAAGACTCAATTTTAATTAATTTCTGTAACTATTATCTTTAATTTATATCACAGATAAATTGTTTATGCTTCATGCTTTTTTTTTCAGCATTACAATGCTAAGTAAAGTTACATGTGAAGATGCTGAAGATCTCATACTGAATTATTAGTAAATATGAAACTATCAGAACAGAGAACTTACCCTTTTCATCAGCTTTGTCTTTTACTGCTAGAGTATCATTACTCAGAGATACTGTCTGGGCATTTAAAATGTCTGTTCTCATTCCTGGATATTTTGGAGAGGAAATTAATCTTCCTTCATATGAATATAAATAAAGTCCTCCACCATCTACAAGAAGCAAATGCCTACAAATAAAACCCCAACAGAAAGGTAAATCATTAAGTAATACAGAAGAGCATGAGGAAAGTTTCAACAAGTAGAAGGCAACTGTCTAATATCCTGCAACTGCTTTGAGTTAAACTACATAACTTGTAAGCCTTACATTTCAAACCTGAGATACTAAAAGCTTTTTATGGAAGATTTCTGTTTTAAAGCGAACATGGTCTTTTTCCATAAGAAATACTTACTATCTGGAATCACTATGATTTTATCTAAGTATTATATAATTTAAATCTTCTAACTCCTGATGACAAAGTATAAAGCTGCTGACAGTACATCCCATACATCATCCCATGAGACAACACTATGTGTGTATATATGTGAGAAACAACTTTAATGGTTACAGCTAGCTTTGAAATATTACCTGTATTATTTTCCTTAGTATGTCTACATTATAATGTAAAGCAAACAGAAGACACTCTTAACAAACCACTGTCTGTACATGTAACTGTCGAGGTTGACTGGTTTCACCAAAACCATAGCTTCAATTCTGTGGATCACCTGCACTGCTGAAGAATATGTGCCCGGTTTTCACAATTTACTTTTAACTGGCAGTGCAAAATTCCAAATCAAGAAACTGATCTTCAAAATCCTGTCCACTTGTTTACCTGTTCTCCACTGCAATATTTCTGCAGGCTAGGACATAAATGCTTGACTTAAAAATGCAGTAAGCATTGTGCTGCAATTTGCTGAAATAGCTGTTCAACAGTATTTGCCCGTGAGAATTAGTACTATAACAAAAACTCAAGATTTTTTACTTCTGCTCTTATTCCTTGTGCTTTGAAAGACTTTCTATAAAAGCACACCTAAAGATCTCTTTGACAAATGATTCTCAGGAATTACAGATTAAAGTTTTCTTAAACTGAGAAAAAATAGTAATTTCTTGCAAATATAAACACAAATATGTAAGAAAAAAAATTTTTTAATTTTTATCTGGCATACCTGGCATGTTTTTAATAAAAACTGGAGACAAAAGATAATTTATATAAAATATATTCCAGCTAAAAATGTAATATAGAACATAAACCCCGCCCAGATGTTAGCAAAATGTCAGAAAATATACTTTCTTCTGTAAATGAGAATATAAACATACATAACATATAGAAGATTCATTACCAACATCACAGACCTATGGAAAATATATCAGCTAAGCCTTCACATGCTACTTAAAAATACTGTATACCTTTCATCTATTTCTAGTATTTCAATATGTGCTTATGTTATAGAGAAAAGTTTGAGGAAAAACACACGCACATCTAATAGTGAGCATTACAATAATTTAGCTACCTTTCTGCTTGTAGAATCAAACTAACTGTTCCTTCCTTCAGGTCAAAGATCAGTGGTGTATTCCAGTTCTTTACACTGAAAAAATAAACTCGTCATTCATTAAGACTGCTCATCTTTACATATTATTGAAAATACAAAGCTGAACTTGCTAAGTAAAACATACACATTTTAATCGTCTAACATTCCTAAAAACAGAGGTCTTCAAAAGGAAAATAGCAAAATAACTGCATGCCAGAAGCAATACCGAAAAAAAAGAGTCCCTAGACAGAGGCACAGATACATCCAGCCACTATTCCTGCTGCCTCTACATGAAAAGAAAGGCTGCCAAATTTTTGTAGCCAAACGAACAGGCAGTCATAGCACCACCAAGAAGCAAAGGGATGACAGGGTGACAGCAACTATACTCCAACACAGTTTGTTGTAGACAATGCTAGGTTCCATAGAGTATCTCAATTAGTTAAAATAAAAAAAAAATTAAAGAATTTACTACTGTACTCTAAATAATGTTTCTGCTACTCCTTACAACTGTTAAACTTAAGACAGCTTCATGAATTTATTTTACTTACGAAAACACGTAACACTGAAGAGAAGTTGAAACAACCAAATGCCCATAGTTCAAAGAGGCCTTAATAACTCTGTCACGAAATTCCAATAAATCTACTGCATCATTAATGACATTGTGCACCTAATCAAAAGAAAATTGTGGCTGAATAAAATGACAATAACTGAAATATAAACTAACTAGTGAAATCATTTTCTGTCTTATTAAAAGTACATGCTGGTACTACTATGCCATTAGCAGAACATATCTATGTAGGAACAGCCACTTTCACAGCAGTGGTGAAAACTCAAAGGTCCTATAAACTCTGAATAAACAATGAAGAGCTGGATGGAGTTCCTTAAAAGAAAGCAGTAATTAACATGTATTTGGAATACCTAAGGTATAAGTGGAATACTACACATGTATTTGAGAAAACCATCTGAGATCAGGGAAGTATGAAAATTCCCATTTTAAGACTCAGTGTTCAGTTGCTGACTATCTAAATATTTGAAATATTTCAGTGATCCCATAAAAACAATTCAGCAACACCGAAGATTTGGATAGATACATTGTGTAGATGTTGAGTGGCTCTAGCACATATTTTAATGGTACCACACTCTGAAGTAAGGGAAATTTAGGAGATGGCCTTGGTGAAGAGGCTGTGCCTGTGAAGATTTACTCAAACAATGTTTCAAGAAAATCAGTCTGCCTGTAATTGACAAAGGTTTTTTGAGCTCAAAGATTTTAGGCAGCTGAACTTTAAGGAGATACTGTAAGACAGAAAGGTTGGTTGGTTGTTTATTTGGGGTTTATTTTGTTGGGTTTGTGCCTGGAGTTTTTTTAATATGTCACCATTCTGAAGGTGGTAGCTTCTTTTGCATTTTCTCCATTATGCAACCAATTGCAAAACAAGGACTGAACTCAACTATTACGAAAGCCTAGAAACTATTTCCAAAAACATATTAATTGCTATGTCCACTGCAGCAGTATTGTATTAGCTATTGTAGTACTCAGAAAAAAGGAATGCATCCTGAACAATTTTGTAGGTAATATTTTCCTACATTATTTTTATTTATAAACACTTATGATAAAATAATAAAATAAAAAATTAGTCCTGAATAAGGGTCAGCTATACTTCCTCAGTTGTTTGCATATTCAAACACCCTGGAGCTTATTCACAGAGCCCATCTCTTACGAGTCGATGTCTGGGAATGAAATAAGAAGTATGAATTTCTACCTGCTAATTTGTCTTCTGTGTTCCCAGACACTGACTCATGTTAACCCACCCACCAGACCAAATTGCAATACAGCATTTCTGTTGTTACAACTTTTCCCAATTACATATTCAAGATTAAAAGAATCAAGACACAAAAAAACATTTAAGGGCCTAATTAGGAATTTAAGAACTTGACTTGGATAATTAAAATATTGGCCAAGTATCCAATACCGAATGTGTAATCTGGAAAATTTGTAAGAATGGAAATCTTATATTATCCCCGTGTTCAGAGAGTGAATGTTGTGAGTCAGTGTCTGGGAACACAGAGGGTGAATTAGAAGGTAAAAATTCATATTTTTGTAGTAATTCCCAGATATTTGGTAACCTAAATGTGGATTCAGGCCAAGATTTTTCAAAAGAAGGATCCTAAACTTAAGCTCCAGAAACCACTTGTAGGGGACTGTTTCATTTCCAGCAGTGCTGAGACTTGGCAGCTCCCACTGAGGTCAATGCCTATTGCTCAGTACTCAGCTGGAAGCACCATTCAGGTACCTGATGTATATTATATGATATATGGCAAATTTCTGTAGCTTTGAAGGATCTGATTCTAGGCTGCAATACAGTATGTGGTGCAGAAAAGCACATTACAACTCTTTACAGTTATAGTCAGCAACCAAATTTATCTGGAAATGCCCTAAGATAGCAACAAGATCGG
>JBCJKH010009865.1:0-13268 GCA_039877255.1 Loriculus beryllinus | reverse complement strand
GTTTGGTTTTTTTTTTTTTTTTTTTTTTGTTGGTTTGGTTTGTTTTGGTTTGGTTTTGGTTTTTGGGTTTTGGTTTTGGTTTTTTTTTTTTTTTTATTGTAGGCCAGGTGAATTACATTAATGGCAACATGTAGAATTCTTTTGATCTCATAAGTTTCCATCTGATCTCAGTTTGGCACAAGTGCTGCAAATCCCTGCCATTTGGGTTCATTCACAATCAGCATGATTTTACCATCCCATACAAAAATGCAGTATATAAGTACTGTCTGGCAGTTTGCGTAATATTCCTTCTGATTTCATAGCAACACCATATTATAATGACATTATGCATGGGATACAACTTTCTGTTTACCCTAAATTGATTTTCAGATTGAAATGGTACCTTTTACTACACATGCTTTCAGTGATACAGTTTGTCCTATGAATGTATTCAATAACAAAGCATATGGTCCAGCTTCCCACTTTTGGAGCCCAGTCCTCTTCAGGGCATATTGTCACATTGTACATATGCATGAGGAAAAGCTTTTCACTGTAAGACTACTGCTGAAAAGATGATGAGTTTCCTTCCATTAACCTACACTGATGAGAATAATACTGCCCATTTCATTTCAGTTATATACTCTTAATGACACTGAAGCTTCTGAATGTTTAGTGTATAATCAAATATAATAATGAATACAAGGACTAGGTTTGAATTTTTCTGTATTTAGTACAGTTTTGCAGCCAGGTATAAACAAGCTGCATCATTGTATGACCTTATGCACACACAGTTTGCAGAATAATAGGCTCTACACTTCTATCATAACCACAGTTTGTATTTTTGAGCTATGAACAAAATGACAGTGTATCTAGATTTCTCTGTTGCCTCTAAAAGGTCAAGACATTTTGACTTTGAAGAAAAGATGCTTGTATGATAAGACATGTTAATATGCATTTTATTTTGAGGCATTAATGACTTTCACTGGAATGCTAACAGGCTCTTTTTCTTCCTGTACAGCTGTAGAGATCACTTTCAGTATTGTCAGAAATTGTTCTGAGAAGCTGACTCTACATATGTTTATAAATGTCTATCACCTATTATGTACATATTTTTCAGTATACATGCTTTTTTTTAAATTTAATTGCTTGCTCTTCAAATTATCTTTCCACAATAAAATTTTATATATTTCTTAGCAGTCACCAGCATAGCTAGATTAAATACAGAATGCATTTCAGAACAGTGAACTTGATTCTTGAATCTATCCTTAATTTATTACAAGCGAGTCAGGTATTGTGGTTCATTTTAGAAATGAACTATTGTTAAAAGTAAAAGCTGTGCATAACAGCAATACAGGATTTGATCCCTTTATCTTTCAGCTTTATCTTTTTTTTTCTTTCTTTTTTTTTGTATCTGCAATACTTTGCTTCATGAATTCATTGGTGTTTGGGGAAATCACCTACAGATACTGCTGAGAGAGTATTTGTTAGATTATGTCACATTATGTTAGATTAAGTCATATTGCTCTCCATGAGAAGTTCAGTGACTCAGTGTTCAAGGTTAATGACTCCTGTGACCAAATCAGATTCTCTCCTTCTTTGCCTTTAGGATTCTGGAAGGCAGATTATTTGGGCTTATATGGCAGGATGTGGAATCTGTTTCTTTTCGATGGCTTGTATTTTTAATATTAAGCATACAGATGCCCCACTACTTTCTAGAAACCTTTACAGACCAATATAGGAGCATAATGATGCTCTTAAGTAATTCTAAAGATAATGCTATTTTTGCTAGTAAGTATTGATGTGTTTAGAATAAGAGAGATGTGGTTCTAAAATGCAGTTAGATTGGCTAGTAACTAATTCATAATTTTAGGCTTATTAATTGATTATAAAAATATACAACAGTTTAATGATGAAATACAAGAGATATCACAGTGATCTGTTTCTGATCTTAAAGCTCCGTGTATAGCAAGGTCATTGTACCAGAAATAGACAGCATTTCCCAGAGCTCCTGAACAAACATAAATACATAATGGACGAGCAGTTGTATCAAAAGTCCATCTGTCCCAAGTCTCTGTCTCCAGAACTGTCTGAAGGTTGGAAAGTTTGGGCAAAGAGAAATAAGGCAACCAGATAATGATACCTCCCTGCTGTGCTCTTTTATGTCCAAACTGTGTCAAGCACTTCTGCTTAATCCATTATGAATTTATTTTCTATGTTTATCAAATTGATTTTGAGCGATGTAAGCTTTTGACATCCACAATATTATATGACCATGAATAGGACAGTTACAAGTGTGCTTTGTACTTTTCTTAATTATATGAATTTTCTTACTGTAAGTTAAGAACATTGTTTCCTACCTCCCAAAAGAAGAGTTGTAGTCTGTTCTGCATGATGACCTACTAAAAAGGATGTATCTCAAAAGAACCGTGTAAGCCAGAAAGACAGCAAAAAGGTCTCTAGATTACTGTCTTGGAATCCAGTGGCTATACTTTGAAAAGAACAAGTGCTGTTCATAATTTTTAAAGATAACATAAAAGCTGCTATTCTTAGGAACAGATTCCTAGGGATGGATTGCCTGCGAACATTAAATGCTCCTGATTCATCTTTAAGGTACAGAGGCAGAACTTGAGACACCTTTTATGTATACTGTTATTAAACACAGCTGATGTTGTTCATCACATAAATTTGTGTGTTGTGAGCAACACAGTTATAATTATGCATTGTTAAATGACTATAAGTACCTAACTGGATTTTGCAGATAAAGCCAAAAATGTAGTAATTTAAAAAATACAGGCATATGCATGTGAATAATTTTGCAGCTATTTTTTAATTGCAGTCATGTGATCACTCAGTTCAACAACCCAACGCTACTAAGTCACCCATCCCAATCTGAGTCAGTCAAAAAGACTTACTTTGATTCCATTGCTTCAGTTATACTGCCAGCAAGAACAGCTTTTCTCCACACTGTTATATTGTACATGCTGTGGCAACCTCGGACATATATCTATAAATAGGGTAATAGATAGCAATTATGAATATAAGATAATGTTTCTACAGCATTCCTACTGCAAAAGATTTTTGTCCTTGCCCATGGCAGGGTTGTTACAACTAGATGATCTTTAAAGTCCCTTCCAACAAAAAGCACTTTGTGATTCTATGAATCTTACAATAGCTCATCAGTGCACACTTAATGACTGATGTGTATTTCAACTCCCTTCTTGCTACTTAACCTGTGATATTGTGAGATGTTCTTTCATGCAGTGTCATCACTAGTTTGGTTATTACTGACTTACATGTGACACAGTTTTTACTTGATTTTTTTTTTTTTCTCTGACATCCTTATGAGGTCATTTTTTACAATGCTGGTTGCCTATTGCAATGTAATTGTAATCAATGCAAAACTGCTGCTTCTTAGTCTTGATGACTATGTCTGAAAGTTTTATAAAAGAAAAAAATACCCTGGCCAAAAGTAAAACCAAAATGTTAAAGACACCAGATTCAAACTCCAGGAATTCCAGACCTTAATTTCCATTCACAACGTGAGTTTCCACGTTAAGTGGGAAAAAGGTAATTCTGAAAGGCAAGTATATGAATTCAATATTATGTTATACTTTCTGGCATTCACAGAATGCTCTTTATTTTCCTACTATTTTTTTTTTTTCATTCCCATTTTTATGTATTTATCCACATTGCTGGCCAGCTGAAACAACTATTAACTGTTGACATGTTTTTGAACTACATGGACCACTGTTTTATGGAAGATAATGAACTGCTCTAGAAATGTGTATTAATTACTGGAGGGAAATTCAGTAATCTTTTATCTGACATAATTAAATCTAGCTAGCAGTATGCATTTAACAAATTATTCTTGCCTCAAAGCTTGCTTGCTCTGAAGTCTAACAAATAAGGAATCTGAATAATATGAATGACCTGGAGTGGCTCCCACAGTCTAAAAGATCTGCAGACAGGCTTTGTTAGACTTAATAGCAGTTGTTACAGATCCTTCTACCTTCAGTTCTTTGTCAAAGCTGTTACTGAAGTGTACCACCCCTGCTGTGGGCTTGGACAAAACTGAACATGACCTGATCTCTGCTGGACCACACTAACAGCATAGCATATTAACTTCAACACCCATAATTTCTGCTCAAGCTAATATGCCATATTGCGAACATTAGTAGCTAATGAGCAAGCCTATGTCCTTTTTTGTCACCTTTAGTAGTAACCTCTTGCCCTGGGAAGGCAGGCAGGAGAAGTAATAATCTTTTTGGCCCAGCATATTAGCTTGTTGTATTACTAAACATCCAGCAAACAATATGCCTGCTGCTGAAACTCTGAGTTTCACTTACCTGTTCTTGTGTCAGTGTAAAACTGGATTTCTGAATGATTTCAAAAGTAAAAAAAGAGCAGCAGCTTAACATAATACAGGATGTACAAGTAATCTAATAGCCAGTTATTTCTCCTAAACTGATGAATACACAGTTTTTTCTGTGCTAATTAAAATTCAGTAGCCTTCATATCTTTCAGTAAATTCTTTGCTACCAAACCAGAGGTTGCAGAAATTTCCTCTGTTATTCATGAGTTAAAAATTATGATTATTGCTTTAAAACTGAATGTAGCATATTCAGCACATAGCCACACTTTGGCACTAAGTATCTTAGGACTGCAAGACTCATGCTACTACATGCAACTTTTAAAAATACTAACCGTGCTTTTTCATGGGTATGTAATAGTGAGGTAAATAATAATGCTGGGTAAATTATCTAGTGATAAATCCTTAGTCTTAAGAAAATAAGAACCAACCTTTATCCTTTCAACTTTGAAAGACATCTGTACCATAATTGCCACACTAACACTGGGTTATTTTATTATTTACTTTTTTTGTATGCTGCATATGGAATAATCCTTAGAGAAAGATGCTAGAGAAGAATTCAGTCTATTTACCAGGTGCTTTTGAAAGCCCATGGTATAGACGTGAATTCACATGTGGAATAAGTGAGTTTCTGCAGCTATATTCAGTTGCTTTTCGTTTGGATATGAAAGTGTAAAAGCCAGCAGCAAGGTATCATATTTAGCATGTCCTACCAGGGACAAAAGAAGGAAAGAAATTTTGTATAAACCATAATTTATTGCTTAATCAGTATCAAACCCTCTAAATTTATGAGGACAAGGAAGGGTCACAGTTCACAGACATCACAATAAGAAAGGAAACCAGGCATTTACTTTTAGTTCTATGTGTCAGTAGCTTAATGTTACATTAATATTATTTTGACTTATACTGCCTTTAAAGTCCTACTGAGGAAAGTATTCCAGATGTGTAGAAGTCTTTCTGAATAAAGGAAGTCACAGTCATTGCATTCTTAAATTTAAGTATATACTTAATTGCAATTAAGTTCAGTGAATATGGGTTTCAGCACATATCTGGAGAAAATTGATGCTCCAAAGCAAGAATATTGTACTCAGCTACAGA
This sequence comes from Loriculus beryllinus, assembly GCA_039877255.1. NCBI lineage: Eukaryota > Metazoa > Chordata > Aves > Psittaciformes > Psittacidae > Loriculus > Loriculus beryllinus. The sequence continues at coordinate 7,822 of JBCJKH010009865.1, read as the reverse complement.
AAACAATAAGCAAAGGAAAGCATAGAGAAAGAGAAACAGTGAAAGACACTCATAAATCCTCTGCTTTATTCTGGAATTAGCTGTTTAAATGTTTCCTGTCCTGTTGATGGATGACAACACAAGTTTCATAGAAGTCTTCTCCACCCAGATCAAAGATGAATATAAGCCAAACATTTCAGGGGCATAATTTAGTTCCTTTTTTTTCAATGAGTATATAATCCAAACTTCTGCAATTAATTGTACTAGTATGAAAACTACCTAAGAATGCTGTGGAGCTAATGCTGTAGATTTTGGTGGAAATTACAGGCTAGTAGCAGCTCTCTGAGATGCTTCCCCTCAACTGTATTGCTAATGAAATGTATCCAGCATTACTCAAAACACAGACCAGCTGGCTCCCTAAATGCTGACAAAGGAAGATACTGCAATTAAGTCTGTGATTTGGTGGTCTTCCAATATCTTTTCATTGATAACTCTAAAACTACACCCACCTATGTAACAAGTAACCAAAAAATATCAGAAGTTATTTTCCTCTGCAGTATTTCTCTCTTAGCACATCAGTGTTCAAATGCTTTCTGTTGCAGAACAATGACAGAAGTTTCTCACTCATATCTAATTCTTCCTACTAACTCATTTTAAACAATGAATTTTCTTTCATCCTAGCTACTTCTGTAATACTGGCTAATTTTTAAATACAGTATCATTGCCTTCACTAGTGTCACTCAGTAATTTATCACAGCTGTCAAAATATCGTGAAATGTTTCTGTTTGCCATCCTTTGCAGAAACAAACAAATGTTTTGGGTTTTAGTGATGGAAACAAACAAACAAACAAAAAAAAAAAATCCTTTGCTAATTCCAAAGAGCAGATTTGGTTAAACTATAGAGAAGATTAGGGGATGATAAGAAGTAAACCTCCACAAGTTTCACTGGTACATCTCCATTCCTCCAGTGAGTGTATCAGGAAGTAGTACTCATCATTGCTTCTAAGCAAGTGGATAAACAGGTGATGAGCTCCAAAAAAGTTACTAATGCGGAATGAAGGTGAAACTAATACAAAAAATGTTGGCTTATTTTGATGTTAAAGAAAATGCATCTATTTCAAAAGGAGAAGGAAATGGGACCAGATGATTGCTGTACAGGTGTTAGTTGCCATCCGGAGTTAAGATATTTCCCACATACTAACAGGCTGTGTGCCTTAGCCAGACTCAGAGAATGGGCAGCTGGCCTCAGAAAGCACAACTGCATGTACAGCTGCATGAACAACAGTGTCTGAGGCACTTCTTACATTTAACATTAATATTATAAGACTCCTGTCTGCCTGTTGGAAGGATGGACCCACGGCAGAAATTTACAAAGACAGGTAGTGCCTGGGGTTGAAGTCATTTCACTTGCTGATTATTTCATTGATAGCATTTTTCCTCATGAGAAAAAAATTCAAATAATTCAGCAGTGACACATTTTTAAAAATGCAATAGTGGAGAGAATCATTGCTGTCTGCAGACATCCTTTCCCTGCCCACTTGTCACGATCATCAAATGAAGATGAACTGCAAGAAATAATAAAAATAACAGTATGTTTAATTGTTGCAAAAGGAAACAATTTTTCTGGCCCATGAAAAGATACCATATTCTGTTTCCTTTCGACATCAATCTCCTTTCTGTGAAAGAAGGGAGGCTGATTTTTTATTTTGTTTCCAAAAGATAAAAACCTGTATGTCTTTTAAAGTGTGCATGCATATATATAAACATGTATGCACATGTACACACAAAAAAAACATTGCCCTGATCATGTATCTATCTATCTATCTATCTATCTATCTATCTATCTATCTATCTATGTATCATACTTGATTGTATTTTCTGGTAAGGTTTCTCTGGCTTCTGTAGCCCTGTAAATCATAGCTGATTCAAGTAGTTATCAATAAAGCCCTGAAACTTTATTGCATGAAAGAGGCCATGATTAATTTCTTCCCTAATGCAATTTTGTTTGATGTGTAGTAGGAAGAGTTGTTACTTCAGATTGGTTCTTAGCGACATACTGACAACTGGAGATGTCCAGTCTTACAGCCGGTGGGGGGAGAGGAGCTTGGAATATATTTACCAATTTTTACCAATTTTTTTCCTTCTTCTTTCTTTTTTTTTTTTTTTTTTTAGTTTCTTAAAATTAAATGCAGGTAATTTAATGTTCAGCAACCCTGGTCCTATACATGTACATATTTAGTTTGCAAAGAACTATCAAACCAGACCACGCCCATGATTTATGGCTCATCTGGTACTATCTCCTAATTTTAGGAGCAATCTTTATGTGGTGCTTCTTAGAAACATGCATGAAACCCTTTCTCTTTTCCTGTGGCAAAAAAAAAAATAAAAAATCTTTTATCCTCTCCAATGTAATGGAGAGGATAAAAAAAAAAAAAACAACAAACTTTTATCCTCTCCAATGTAAATTTCTCTTATACCAGTGAAACAAAATTACTACGTATTACTATTCTTGGGCAACCTGTCTACAGTGAGGTGCCCCTCCCATGGCAGGGAGGGTTGGACCTAGATGATCTTGAGGTCCTCTCCAACCCTAACTATCCCATGATTCTATGCAGAAAAGTACGTTGTGTCTAGTGAAATTAGAAGATCTACTACAGAATACATAATAAATTACTAAAGTTGCAAATTAAATAGTACCTTTTAGTATCTAAAAGCTGAAGTAACATTGATTTAAGATTGTTTCATGCACAGCAGAAATGACTGCTGCTGTTACAGAAACTGGTTACGAAAATAATGCTCTCCATAGCCACATTGCATCTCTCAGTGTTTAAAACCTTAAATTGTAATTAATAACCTAATCGGCATGCAATAAAAAGGTAATATGTGCTTGAGTTTTCTAGCTTTGAAAATAGAAATAACAACTAAACATGCTCTTTACTGAAGTCTCTATAATATATTCTAGGTCTCCATGCTTAGACCTGTAAGTGCAGAATTACTTAGGCCAAAAGCAGATGGAGCTTCTTCTATCTAGTACCAGTTGATCCATAGAGAACTGCTGGCATCTCGACACACATCTCGATGTAGAGATGCCCCAGTAAATCTCTACACTGGTGATCTGACTGTGGGCCTCTCAGTGTAATGCCGCTAACCATGAATCTGTTCTCAGAAAATAATCCCATGAAATTTCAAGGCAATCTCATATCACATATTTATGCTGCACAACTGAATTTTTAACCGTTTACATAGATATTTAGATCTGTGTCAGCATAAAAATTCTAATGGAAAATAACTGATGTTAAAGGTCCCACTGACCAAAAAGGATTTAAAAATATGGAATGTTTTAAGCACCAGACACACAGATGTGACTGTTTGCCTTTAAAACTATGTATCTGCAAAATACCACATCTCCTAGGTGCTAGATGAAAACCAGGTGAATTTTATTCATATCTAGTTTTGTTTTCTCTCAATTTACTGTAAATTAAGGATGCTTTCCCATTAACAATTACTTGATTATTCATCAGACACAAGGCCTACTCTGTATTATTTGAAAGACAGTAGGAAAGCACTTCAGTAATTACCAAGATACATAAAAAAGGAGCTGCATTTTTTTTAGTGTAGCTTTAAGACAAACTATCTTATAAAAGCAAACCTTTTCATTATCTTTTATTCTAAAATGAAACAATACATTATACATGAATTCTTAGATGAACAGCTATGCATTCTAGGGCTCAATGAAATTGATAGTTCTGTAAACCAGTATTCAACCACAAATAATTAAAAAAATTATTCAGGTTGGAAAATAATTAGTTCTCTGTCCTTAAAGAGTGGCTAAAGAAAATATTTAGCTAATCAGAACAAATTTTTAGGATGTGCACTTAGAGATTATTAGGAACAAAATGGAATATAAAGAAGTAAGACAGTTAAAGACCTAAATTCTTAGATTTTGTATGAAGGTAGGTGGCTGACAATACAGAACAAAAATACAGCCTTTCTTTTATTCAGTTTTGAAATACCTGCAAAGGGCAACCTAAACCTGAAAAATGGAGCAAGTGCAATGAGGCCTTTAGAATAATTATGTGTTGTTAATTGAAGAATGTTAATCATGTCATATTAGTAGGAAGAGAGGGTTAAACTGGTAAAATTTCAATTCACTTAGGCCTTATCTCTTGCTGGAATGAACCAGATGATTAATCCTTAATATTCTTCAGGGAAACAGAGAACATCAGCAATTAAATTAACAACTACAAAGTTTATGCTCAGAGATTCAAAAATGAAAGACAGAAACACTTTAATTTTTCACAAGTTGTTACCTTAATTATCTTCTTATTGCTTCTGTCTCTTCTCCCTCATTATAAAAACACACCCCTCAGTATTCATGGATCCCTTTAATTTGCTGTAGTTCAGCAACTATGTAAGGAATGTCATCTGAGCTGCAAAAGTCATAAATCTTACTTTGTGCATGCTCATGGAAAAGAAATTGTTCTGCTGTATCTAGTCCCTGTGTTCAAACTGCAAAGTCCTGACAAATTTCTGTTTCCTTATAGTCAGTAATGTCCATCAAAATTTGATGGCAGAAGAAGGCTTGCTGAGCACATAAATGGAAGTTTCTTATATAAAAATACATAAAAAAGATAGATATGTAAGTTAACCTAATAATTATTATGCAAAGTGCTACTGGCAGTAGGAAGATAAAGGGATAAGTTTCTTACAAAACCTTCTAATTCTACTATAATGAAAATAAGAATGTAATTCCAGATCATTCGTGAAAATTATATACCAGTAAGAAATTACAGGCTGACATTTAAATGAAAATTGATCAGAGAAGAAAACAACAGAGAAAATGAAGGACTGAAGAATATGTTTGGAGTCTAAGAGTTGCATTAGAACTCTTAGAACATGTGGAATCTTGTTACTGATAACAGATTGCATCATATATTGAATGATTTCAAATGTAACTGCTGTGAAAGTAAATGCTCCCACAAGTTGAATGAAAAAATCCATGCCTGCGAAACATAGGGACTTGACATTGCTATCACTAAGCCTACTTTCAAAATTACTTGTTTTAAAGTAAAATTTCATATCCCTAAAGGGTGCCCTTATAACAAATTATTAACGAAGCAGTACTGATCTTCACCAAAATGGCAAAATCTCGATAAATCTCATCTGGACCTTTGCTGGAGCTAGAAACTGCATTACACCCCTCTACTGACCACAGTTTTTAGTATTGCTGTTGTGTTTGCAGGGCAGTCAATTTTATACAGCATTACAAACTGCCAAGTGCTAAAGTGATTTCCTCTATTACTGAGGTCCATGTATTAAATTTAGTGAGGCACAATATCAAACTTCAAATATTGCAGGGTTTAGAATTGAATGCAGCTGAGGCTAATGTTATCAACCTGACAAATACACTGACATATTAAGTAGCAGATCATTTATTCATATTTGGAACTAGTTTTGTTTTTCTATTCAGCTGTATAGTTTTAGATTAGCCATAATATTTCAAAATGTGCCTACTACTGTGAATTCCAAAGGCACTGTGGAATATATATTTCATATTCTTATTATGTGCTCTAGGTCATAGAAATGTGCTTCAATAGCCTGTTATCACATAAAATACATGTAAATTAATAAATTTCTTAGCATAATACAGGTTTAGGCTGCAAATACTTTAACCCTTTTGAAAGATCAGTGACAAGTATTTCAGATACTTTGTGTTATAGTCAAATAAAAAGCTTAACTTAGATAAAGTTTCACTTTGTGCTCCTTTTTTACCCTGATAATTTATTTCCCTCACTCTATAATATTTCCAAACAAAGTGGCTTTCTGAATTTGCACATAATTGAAATCTAGTTTATACTGAAATATGCCTCTTCTAATGCAGACCTTGTCCACCTGGAAGAATTGATGCATTCTGAATAATTCAATCAACAATTTAAAATATTTATTGTTGATACTTAAGTGTTAAGTAACTGATTGCTTACATCAATGCAAATAAAGCTTCCTGTATTTTTTTTCTTCAATAAATAACAAATATTTCCCATAAAACTTGTGAAGAAACAGCCAGTATTTTGCTTGCCTGAAGCAATCTAAATGATCCTCCTCTGTGGTAAAAGCTGAAACCACGAGGCTTTGAGTAAAGACAAATTCTACATTGATAGCTTTTATTTCAGGGAATGGCAGCCTCCTACCTGCTGGAGATGGATCACGAGACTTTTTCTAAATGCCTTTTCATCCTAACAGTTTTTGACTCCTGTGGTCTTAATTATGCAACTATTAAACTGCAACAATTGCCATTAAAACCAGCTCAGAGTGCATCTCTAGACAGAACTAACTATCCTCAGGTGAAAACTCCAGAAAGAATTCCTATAACTTTCACTCTGGAGCCTCCATCTTTAATGTGCAATGTAACCCTGGTTGGGAAGATAGAAGGACAATGCCATTGATAGATAGAGGGAAAGACTGCTCCCCATCCCCAACTTAAACTTTTTTTTTTTTTTTAAATTAAATTATAAATCTTGTCGCTTGGTTCAGTTTTCTAGGCAGAACCTGATAGTCTGATATTTCCCCCTAACAACCATTTGGATATTATACTATTCAAGTCAATCATTAAACAGCTTAGCTAGATGCTTTAGGTTGTCAAATGGTTTGTACACCTGTCTCACAGGAGACAGCAGGTCAACAATACTGCTACCTTGCACTTTGATTTGGAGTTAGAAAACCAACTTTCTGCTAGAAAGCCTAATTCAAGCTCCGAATTTTTGTGTCTGCTCTTTTCCCCATCTATTTTTCACTCAAGCCTTCTTAGAAACTTACTGTAACACCAGCTGACTTGAAGCAAACAAATGAAACAGAGTAAATGCTGGAAAACAAGCATTAAATATTTAAACTTGGAAGTACTGTGCTTTTGGAGTTAGATCACTTGTGCTTTAGTTGCAGACCCTTTCCTCAAAAGATAAACCCATTTCACATAAGCTGACAGTCAAACATCTGAATCTCATGCACTGCCAGAGCTCTTCTTGTCACTGAAAAGAAATCAGATATTAGTTGGCTAATTGGACTGAGAAATGCTCCATTTTTCCTATTTGTGAACTGAGCTTTTCGGGACAAATTTTGACATCTTGACAAAGAAACTGAATACGAATACCAAAACAATGGAATCATCATGTTGAACTAGAAACACTGGGAAGACCTCTGAGAAACTGGAAAGGATGTGAATAATCACCTAGCAGAATCTTGAAATGTGAAAAGAAAATTACTACAAGAAGGGTGGAAGAATAGGTTTGCTAGATCATAAGATAAAGGCTCTGTGTAGATCTAATCAGGGTAAAACAAATGGACTCTGTTTTGGTCCTTAGCTTGATGGACTTATCCTTGCATCAGTTCATTATTTTCTTTCCTCAATTGTTAAGGAAGATTTTTCTCTGGTTCTCCCATGACTCTCCTGTAAGATTGCACAATATTATGTTCTTTCATTCTCAGTTTTTGAAGCAAGACTTGACTGATGTGGTTCTGGATTCCTTTTCATCAGGATACTGACAGTATGCAGTTCTATGACCCTGCAGAAACTGTATTATTCTAGTTTTCTCCTTATCAGGGAGGACATGAAGGAAACATGCTTGGGAGATGGAACCATAGATTCCAAGACTTAAATGACTACTGTAACTTAGACTGCTTTTTGCCAGGAGAGTTTATGTGGCAAATGGGCAGTATTTACTATTGTTCCTGAGTTCTCTAAAAGCCACTGTAATAGCCTGTAATGATCTTTGCAGTATTTACTATTGTTCCTGAGTTCTCTAAAAGCCACTGTAATAGCCTGTAATGATCTTTGCAGTATTCAGACTTC
>JBCJKH010009862.1:0-11259 GCA_039877255.1 Loriculus beryllinus | reverse complement strand
CATCAGCTGGGGCAGGTGTGGTTAAGGGAATACATCACCCATGGGCACGAAGCCAAAGAAAGGGAGAGTCTGAACTATGAGGAACATGGCTGTGGGGACAGGATGGGGATGAAAGCTAGAGAACACGCTACCTGTCTGCGCAGGGGGTGGCTGGGAAGCCAGGGGCACTGGCTGCTCCTTCTCCTCCATGTCCCTGTAGTCACCGGGGAGCCGCAAGCTGTGCTGAAGCCTGGTGCTGGGAGGGTCGAGGCGGCCCGCTTTCTCTCTGGGCAGGGAAAGCATACCCAAGTCCTGGAAGAGATGCCCCCCGTCCATTCCTGGCTGCCCACCATAGGAGGGCGCAGGGCCGGCCCCAAAAAGAGCCTGGGCAGGGACCCGTGTCAGCAGCGAGGAGGTCTCGGGGCTCTGCCTGGCGGAGCCGGCAGGGAGCTGGTGAGCGCTGTCCTGGTAGCCGAACTGCAACCGAAACAGAGCCACCAAGGTCAAGCGGCACAGGGCCCCTGCCACCCCAGGCAGGGCACCCCAGGGTCGGGGCTTACCCCAGCACCGGCAGAAGGAGGATGTGGGGAATGCAGCAGCCTCTTGCCCATCTCTACCTTTCCACCTAGGAGAAGGACACTTGCCCCCTCCGCTTACCTTGTGGTAGGAGTAGGGGTTGAGCAGAGCCTCCTCATATCCCAGCTGGGGCAGGGAGGGCAGCAGGAGGTGCTCCAGGTACCGCTGCAGCAGAGGGGAGGGCAGCAGCGGCGGGGGCTGCCCCAGATGCTGAACCGCGGGCAGGCCCGGGTCCGCGGGGAGAGGAGCTCGCCGGGGGGAGCCACGGAGGGGCAGGAACCTCGGATGCAAACAACACTGGGGTGACTCACCTGGGTATGGGGGAGGTCCCCCCTCCAAACCCCATTTGAAGGGCAAAGCCCTCACTGTCCTGCTCTGCTCTGCTCGCAGGCCAGTGGCTGGCACTGCCCTACCTGTCTCTGGCCACTGGCTCCAGTGAGGGCGGCAGGCGGATGCGGGGAATGCGCTCCATCTCCTGTGAGATCACGTACTGGGTGATGCCATCCTGCCAGGAGAGCCCTGCCATGGGAGGGGGCTGTGAGACACAGAGGAGCCCTGGGGACCGTGGGGTGAGCACATGCGAGGCCACCGTCATGTCCTGACCCTGTGTCCCATTGCCTGCATTTGACACCACTCCTGCTAGAATCAGCTGGACCTCAATTCAGCCCAGCCTGGCCCCTGGGGTAGTAGGACCCCAGGCAGCGGTGGGGCCACCCAGCAATGCTGTCTGACACCCCCTTCCCACTGCACTCCCCCTTTCACCTTGTGCCATGAGATGCCGCAAGACATCCTGAAGGCGCTGGAGCACAGGAGAGGTGACTTGGAAGTAGGGTCTGTCCTGCACAGAGCCCACCTGGCACTGCCCAAACAGCCCATCTGCAAGAGAGGGAGGCAGTGGAGCTGGATGGATGAACACCCCTGGGGTGGAAGTCTCTGGACACAGTCCCAACTTTTCCCTGCCATGGCCCCCCCCCACATTGGATCCCAATTCACCTGTAAGGCAGTCCTGCATCCTCCCCCACCCCCTTGGGAAGGAAGAAGGGATCCCTGCACCCCTGCTTGTCACCTACCCTGCACGCACACCTCCTGGGGGGAGCACAGCCTCCGGTCAAACAGGCAGCCTGGGATGGACAGACAGACAGACACACAGGCCAGTCAGCACTGTACCCAAGGGGGTCTACAGTGGGGTTTGCTCATTGCCAACTGCTTGGAGACCCCCACTCCCCGAGGGAAGTGCCACGAGGGTGAAATGTAGTGATGGGGAGTCACAGCCTGGTAGCCACAGGCAAGGCCTCAGTGTCATCCTCTCCCACTCAAACCCAAGGTGGGGGCTGTGTACAGAACCTGTCTAGCTCTGAGAACAGGAGGAGGCCTGAAGTTTTTTGGGGTGCCAGCAGTAAGGAAAGGAAGGCTGAGGTGGCAGAGACCCACAAGACCGTGTCTGTTGCCCGCACATGAGGCAGTATGAGGCAGGGATACAGCCCCGCACCTTGTGACACCGGGGATCCACTCTCCCTGCGAGGGGGGCCCCAAAGCAGGCATGCAGCGGAAGGGGGGGGTGCCTCTTCATCCCCTTCGGGGGCAGCACTTGGGCAGGGGGCGGCTTCCCCCTTCGTCTCTCCCCCCCGTCTCGGTCCAAGACCGTCAGCAGCGAGACGGCAGCAGGCGATGACTCAGCCCCGGATGGCAAGGAAGGAACGAGAAAACAACCGGGGGGAGGGGAGGGAGGGGCCCGCGAGCCCGCCGCGGGGGAAGGGGGCAAGTGGGGAAGGAGGTTCCTGACACCCGGCCACCCAGGGGCCAGTCCCCCGGGGCAGGGGCCAACGCAGCTTCGGGCACGGGACCCCGCTACCGAGGAGGGACCCCCGGGTGGCGATGCGAGCGGCGGGTGGGGGGCCGGGCCGGCGGGGCAGGGCGGGCGCTGTCCGCGGTGCTGAAGCGACGCAGCCGCCTCCCGCCGGGACGCTCCGCTCCGCTCCGCCGGGAGAGGCGGCAGCGGTCCCGATCCCGGGAGGCTTCCCCGGGCAGTACGAGGCTCGGCCGCAGCCGATCCGGCACCGTTCCCGCCTGCTCTCGGAGGCGGCGGGGCTCTGCAGTGCGGCCGGACCCGTCCCAGCGCTCCTGGGCCCGCCGAAGGATGAGGGGACGCAGCAGTCCCGGGTGCCCGGTAGTGAGTCAGCGGCCGCCACCGGGGCCGTGCCGTGCTGGGGGGCTGCAGCCTGGCTACCGGTAGTGGCATCCGTATCCCCGAGAGCCCCGGGAAGAGACCGCACGGGCCGACCTGGAGGAGAGCAAGCGCACCAGCCCGCCCTCGTGTTCCGGACCGGACCGCGCTTGCCGGCGGAGGGCGGCTTAAAAGGCGCAGGGGTCCCGGAGGAAGCGGCCGCTCGGGGCCGCTGCCTGTGGTTCTCTATCCCTGCAGCAGCGCCAGACATCGGCTTTGCTCCAGGCAGGGTGTCTGAGCGAGAACCGCCCTGCTCCTATCCCGTCCCACCGGCCCCGGTGGCGTCAGCAACTCCGCAGCCGCCAGGGTGCCCCGGGGCCAGTAGCACCATCAGCAGACCCGGGAGAGAAGCGCCCCCCGGTGCCAGTGCCGCATCCGCGGTGCTGGTACCAAGATGCCTTCCCCCGCTCTCCACCGGGGCCAGGCCTGCCTCTGCGGCCGTGTCAGCACCCACGGCAGCGGTGACAGCACCGGGCGCGGAGCCTCCTGCCCTGCAGCCGCTCAGGGGAAACGCCCCCCACCCTTCGGGGCGCGCCCTGCCCGGGGCCCCGGTCTCACCGTGCGCGGCGGTGGCGGTGGCGGTAGCGGAGGCGCCGCCGTCCCACAGCAGCCCTCGGCCGGCCAGGAGCAGGAGGCAGAAGAGCGCCCGGAGGAGCCGCCGCCCCATGCTCCGCTCACGGCCGCACCATGGCGCACCCACCGGCCGCGCCCCCGCCGCCGCCGCCAACCCGCGCCCCGCCGCGCCGTACGCCCCGCCCACCTTCGCATCTCCGCCAATAGGAAACGGTCCACTGCCGCCGCGACAAGCCCCTCTGACAGCAACCAATCAGGGACCTGCGTTTCTTTCCCCCCACTTGGGGCTCACGCCCCCCAGTTATCGAGCGAGGCCAATGATGTCGCGCCCCGGGGGAAGACGGCTGAGGACTGGGCCAATCGCAACCTCCCTGAAGGCGAGCCACGCCCCCCGGGGGTGTGCCGCCGCACCGGCTGCACCTCCACCAGTCACCGCCCCCACCAATCACTGCCTGCCCCTTCCCAGTCTTGCGGTCCCATTGGCTCCCGCAAAGGTCACGCCCTTGAAAAGACACCAATGAGCAGCGAACATCGGGCCACACCCTCACACCCTCCACCCAGCGGCACAGAACCAGTGCAAGCAGGAGGGGAGCAGCAGAGCCAGGGCACCTCGAGGGTTTGGGCAGGGCCCTGGCAGAAGCAAGCATCTGCAGCTTTGGGGCTGATAGCACCAGGCAGGCCCCCCCCACACCCATGGCCATGGCAGGGCAGGCTCAGTCCCCCACTGAGTGGGGCTCCCTGGGCATGGAGGCAGCCCCAGCACTGCAGGAGGCAGGGACCATCCTCCTCCTGGCTCTCCCGGAGGAAGGCAGGCTGTGTTCTGCCTGCTCAATAGGACACCTGGTGCCCTTCACCCAACACGGTGCTGGGGAGGGCAGAGATGGGAGCCGTGGGTGTTCCCCCCACATGCATCACCCCCAGTCCCAGCTGTACTCAAGAGACCACTCGCTGGTGAGGCAGAGAAGCTTTAATGGCCCCAGGGCTGAACTGCAGTCGCTCCCTCCCCCCCTCCTGTGCTCAGTCGACCACCAGGCTGCTGCTGACCGCCGGCAGGAGCTCGAAGAAGCCCTGGAAGGAGACAAGCTGTTAGGGTGGGCAGGGCAGGGCAGCACGGGGCTGGGGGAAAGGCAGTGGCTCTCTGCCGGGTTATACACGCGCAGGGCATCACAGCAGACAGCTACGCACAGAGAGCAGGACCGCGTCACCATAGAAACCCATCACTGACTCAAGGCTAGTGCTGGTTGCCATAGGAACCATTTGGGGACGGCAGCCATCAGGGAGGGCTGAGATGGCTGGGCTCAGCCCCAAGGCGGGGGCTGGATGAGGACATGGGGATGCAAAAGGCGTAGAGCAGCAGGGAGGAGGCTTCAGTGCGGGACAGGGAACCTGGGGCTCACCTTGAAGAGAGTGATGCTCTGGAGCACACCCGAGGTGCAGCACATCTCCCGGATGGAGTGCATGGCCAGCTGCGGGCAGCCGATGTCCAGCACACGCAGCCCCAGGCGGGAGGCCAGGATGGGGCCGATGGTAGTGCCGCAGGGTGTGTCATTGCGCACCATGAACTCCTATATGGGGATATGGCCTCAGCAGCTCCTCAGGCTGCCCACAGCCTCCCCCAGGTCTGAAGGGAGCCAACCTGGGATGGGAAAGCAGCACCATCCCCAAACCAGGGTGCAAAATGTCCCAGAGACGGGACATGCTTCCTGAGACAGCCCCGGAGCCCCAGAACAGTGGGGACGGAGAAGGTAACTGAACCCAGGGGCAGGGCTGTGGCCCAAGCTGCTAACATCCACGGAGGGCTTGCCCAGCCCCACTCACCTGCAGAGGAACACCCACACGGGTGGCGATGTCCCGGATGATGGCTTCGGTGACAGCAGTGGAGGCGTAGCGCTGGTTGCTGTTCACTTTGATGACGGGGCCCTGCACAGGAGAAGGCACCACAGGCCCATAATTGGCACTGGGGATAAGCAGTGGCTCTGGAAACACCTGTCCATGCTCAAGCAGTGCTGTTCCGCCCCAACCCAGAAGCTTGTTCTCCCCTCCCTTGGTGATCCATGCGAACAGGGACTAGCTCAGAGCAGGGAAGGGCTCCAGGGTCAAGGCTATGGTCCCACATGATTAACACCAGGCATGCAGCATGGCCAAATTGTGCTATAGGACAAACGTCTCCCATTTGAGTGCCACTGAGCTGCACCCCAAGGCTGTACCCATGGTGTGGCTGAACGTTTCACAGCGCTGCAGGACAGACAGCGCCCAGCCCAACCCAAAGCAGAGGTTTGCCTTCACCTTGTGGAAAGCTGGACGATGATTCTCCTCATGCTTGTCCCTGCAAAAGAGAAGCAGGAGTTCTGTGCTACAGATCTCCCTCCCTGCTGCAAAAATGACTCCTGTCTGCATCCCTGGGGAATAATGGGACAGGCTCCCCCAGCTGGCACGGGAGGCTGGCACGGCTCGCCGCACTGCTCAGTACTCACACGTAGTTAGGGTGCACAGCATGGGCCATATCAGCACTGATCATGTAGGACTTGGCCACAGCCTCCTCAAAGGCTGTCAGGTTCTGCGGTGATGCTGAGATCCGGCGCAGCACCAGCTCCGTCAGCAGGGACTCTGCACCCTGTGCGCTCTCTGACCCTACCTGCCAAGGACCACCATCCAGAACAGCACAATCCCCCAGCAGCCCAGGGTCAGCTGAGTGACATGGGGCTCCCCAAAGCCAGCAGAGCAGCCTCCAGCCATACCCAGTGCTTCCCACACTCTGCCTAGCCCATGCTCCACAGGGGGGGTAAGTAAACCCCCACCCCTGCCCCACTGGGATGCATCTCATACTAGGCATGACTAGGAAAGAGCAAAAAACATGGAGCCCCTCCCTGTGCCAGCCATCCACTGCTGTGCTCCTCACTCACCTCCTCGTTGTCATAGAGTGCAATGAGACGCACATTGGGTTCCTGGGAGAGGGAGGAGGGTGCTGCACATGAATCAATCAAGGCCTGCAGGGGTACAGGAGAAAGGACACCAGCTTGAAAGCCACCTCAACCCTGGAAGCTTACCAGAGAGCCAGTAGAAAGTTCCCCAGCAGAGCACAAAGCACCAAGGAATGGAACTCTGGGCACGCACATTGCCCAGTGAGAGCAGGACTCTCCCTGGGGTACTGCTGGGAACCCCACACACCCAGCAAAGCGGGCAGCCCCATCCCACCCCAGATCCTTCAACAGGCCAGACCCACCTCACAGGAACACACCTCCCTGCAGAGCCTCAGGCCGGCTCGTGGCTCCAATAAGCCAAGCCAGGGTGCACATAGGCCATGCTGTGGCCTCCAGCATCCTCTCCCCTCGTGCTCACCTGCAGGGCGCAGTAGCAGCTGTGCAGGTTGTCCAAGCGTGGCGAGAAAATGAACTCCTCAAAGGCACCACCCAGTGTCTGCGGGCAGAGAGCCAGGAGGAGCAGGGTTGGGTCACCAAACAGTACCTGCCACTGGGTCCCCGTTCCAGACCCTCTTCTCTGCTCCCCAGGAGCTGCCTCCACTCATTGCACTCAGCTCCCAGCCCTGGAATGCCCCAGGCAAAGGAAGCGTGCCAGGTAAAACCTGTGCAGCGCCAGCCCGCAGGCTACATGCAGGCAGAGGGAGGCTCCTGCCCTTACTCACCGCTGGCTGTGTATCTGCCAGGCATAGTTCCAGCTCCACAATCTGCTCTGGTTTCACCCCCAGCTGGGGACAGAGCAGGGACAGCAGGACAGGGCTGTGCCGTTCTGCCTGGGAAGAAAGCAGAGCTGCATGTCAGGCAGGCAGTGGATGGCAGGGAAGCCGCCTGCTTCCCCTGGCAGAGCTGTCCCACACCACACTCAGATCGGCCTGGTCCTCCCTCCTACTAATATGTCCCATGGTCAAGCCGCTGCATCACACAGCGGGCCACTGGCAGGGTGCAAAGAGGGGATCTCTGCACTCTGCAATCTCCCTTCCCTGCCCTGCCCAGGGTGTCTGTGACAGCTTTATAGGGGTTGCACCCTCTCTTATAGGATGGCTGCAAACCAGCATGGGAAGGGACTGATGGCTGAGCAGATGAGTGAAGTAGCCAGCGCTGGGGCAGAGTGGAAGTATACCAGCAGTCCATGGGGAGAAGGGGAACCAGCTGGCAGGTCCCTGAGGGCTAGAAATCAAAGGTGTCAAGTGTGAGGTCCTAGCAAGTATTCTTGCTAGTCTTTTGTACCCGACTCACCTGGGATGCAGCATCGCAAGGTGTGGCCTCCATAAGGACCTCCTTTTCCAGCTCCTCCTGCACAGCAGTGGCCAGAATGGGAACCCTGTGGGGAGATGGTGCTGTTAGCGCCCAGGGCTCTGCTCACACGCTGTGTCACACACAGCCAACCATTCCGGTGGTGCTTGCCTTGCTCCTCCAGGGGGCGATTGCCACACCAAATGGAGCTAGGACACCCAGCACTGCAGGCACATAGCTATTGTGCCGCCTGAGGACACCCCAGCGTCCTTTCCCAAGTCCCAAGCTTGGAAGCATCTCCTGGGAGAACTCTATGGGGCTAAGAAACGCCACTGCAGACCTCCCCACTGTGACAAGCAGCTGCCAAAAGGAGAGAGCTGAGTCTGGGCACTGCTCCAGCTGGGTCTCAGCCCTCCCACGGGCTAGTCAGGTATTGAGGCTGAGGCAGGCCTTACAGGTGGTGTTCAGTGTTGGGCCCGAAGTTCTCATTGATGGTGCGCTGCAGATGGATGGCCAGGTGAGGAATGCGAAGGACGGGCCGCTCCACACGTACCAGGCGGTGCTCCAGGCGCCCTGTGACTGGGTCCTGAAATACAAGGAGGGCAGCTGGTGCCAGGGCTGAGAGGTTGCAGTAGGTCTCACTCTGGGTGGGAGTCACAGACCCAGAGCTAGCCCACTGTGCCTGCCCCGAATCAGCTCACCTTTATGATCACCCTCCCGGCCACGGTGAGGTCACGGTCAAACCACGTGTTCCAGATGCCCCCTCCATAGGTCTCCACACCAACCTGCACCATGCCCACCTGCCCCCGCTTCGAGCGCCGCTTCACCTGGGTGACAGCAGAGGTGTTATAGTGACACTGCAAAGCCCAGGGCTGGGTAACTGGCTGTGATCGGGCAGAGCACACCCAGAGTCTCACGGCTGATCCTGCCATTGCAGAGTGCTGTGAGGTGCTTTGGGGTACAGGACACTGGGGCAATAGCAGCAGGTGGAGCAATGCAGGGGTCAGCACAGCCTGCTCTGAGTGACAGATTAGTGCAGGGAGCTAGCATCGGTGTTGCGGGGCACGGGGGGAGTCGGGGCCGTTTTCCTTGTGGATTGAAGCTGGTGATCCCCAGAAAGGCCCCAGCCCAGGGGGCAGGCAGCCGGCTGGTCAGCCTTACCCTCAGGCAGGGGCTGTCGGTGTGCGCCCCCAGCAAGCTGAACCCATTCCCGGGCTGGAACTGGCCGCCGACGGCAAAGGCGATGAGGGTGGAATAGTTCCTGGTGACGAAGTACTGCGGGCAGAGGTGCAGGGGTGAGCGCCGGACGCCCCCCCCGGCCCCGCCGCCTCCCGGCCCGAGCCGGGCTCACCTTCTGCGCCGGTCGCACCTCCCAGTGCTCCGTCTCCTTCAGCTCCTGGAAGCCGGCCTGCAGCAGCCGGCTGCGGCACTCGGCCACAACTACGGGGAAATGAGGCGTCAGGGGCCGCGCCGACGGGAAGGGAAGGGAAGAGGAAGCGGGGCCGGGCGCGCCCGGCGGCTCCTCACCGTGGTAAGGCGAGGGACTCCGGTTCACGAACTTCACCAGCTCCTGCGCCGCCGCCTGCGCGGCCTGCTTGGAGCCCTGCGGGCACCACCGTCAGCGGGCAGCGACAGGACCCCCCCACCCCGTGCCGGGACACCCTGAGAGCCCGGGGACCCCCCACCGGCCCCGGGCACAGCTCTCCCCACGCCCGCTCCCGGTACCTGCATGGCCGCTGCCGCCACGCCCCGCGACGCGCGCCCCCTGCTGGCGCGGAGGAATGCGCCCAGGCGGCCCAAGAGCGCGCACCCTACGAGCGCACCTTGTGGCTCGAACACCCCAGGAGCGCACCTTGTGGCTCGAACACCCCAGGAGAGCACCTTGTAGCTCGAACACCCTACGAGCGCACCTTGTGGCTCGAACACCCCAGGAGCGCACCCTGTGGCTCGCAGCTCGCACTTCAGTCTGCAACGGGGAATGGCAGAAAAACACAGGTTGGAAAAGACCTTTAAGATCGTCAAGTCCAACATTACCCCAGGACTGACAAGGCCATCACTAATCCATGTCACTAAGGGCCTCATCTGCACAGTTTTGAACACTTCCAGGAATTGTAACTCCACCACTTCCCTGGGCAGCCTGTTCCAATGCCTCAGCACCCTCTGTGAAGAAATTTGTCCTAATATCCAATCTAAACCGTCTCTGGCAAAGCTTGAGGCCGTTACTTCTTGTCCTGACACTTGTTACTTGAGAGGAGAGACCAGCCACCTCCTATCTCCATCCTCCTTTTCAAGTGGTTGCAGAGAGCTAAAAGGTCCCTCGCTGAGCCTGCTCTTCTCCGGATTAAACACCCCTGGGTCCCTCAGCCACTCCTCATACACTTGTGCTCCGGACCTTTCACCAGCTTCATTGCCCTTTACCGGACACATTCCAGCATCTCAGTGTCTTTCTTTAAGTGAGAGACCTAGATGTACCATGTACCTTGCACCCTGCAGCCCACACCCTGCACCCTGGTCTTGGGCAGACAAACCTGGTGCCTGCCAAAGCCAGGGCAGAGCTGAGGGCTGGGTAGGTGGGAAATAAGTGGCAGGGATGAGCTCTCTAAGGATGGTCAACCAGTGTTGCCCAATTCTGGGTGCTGGGTAAGTAAGGGTCACCCCAAAATGGGGCTTGGCTCACCTGCAATGCCCAGGGGTGCAAGTGCCCAGGGGAATGTGCATGCTTCCTGAAGGGTGGCTGTCACTGGAATGAGCCAAGCTGCAGCCCCCCGCTAGTGCTGCTCTCCTGCCTTGGCACTGCCTGGCACTCAGAAAACAAGGCACAAGCCCTTGGTGCCATGTTGGGAACTGATGTCCCTGAGTGACAGTGATGCACAGGGGTGCTGGGAGTTGGCACAGTGGCAGATAGCACCCCAGCTGCCTATCACCCTCAGCAGGGACAGCCTGGGCACATCTACGGGACAGGTCCCCCGGACCTCACATGGATAGGGGTGGCTCCTGCCCTTGGCTGGGTCCCTTGCATGGGACAGGTGTGGTAATGGGGTTTTGGGTTTCCATCAGCGCTTGTGCATCATTTCCCGGCAGGACCTCTGTCTTCCCAGCAACGGGTGTACAACCTTAGGAGGGACATGGCAGCCTGTGAGCACTCCATGGGGCCCAGGTGCTCGGTGCCAGACAGATTCCCAGCTCCTGAGTCACCAGCGTGGGCACCCTGTTACTGTGAGACTCTGTCCGTGTCCTGGGGACTGGAAACTGGCGGTCCTGCTGCTGCTGACCCTGGGACCTGCTGTGCCAGGAACTCGTGACAGCTCTGGATTAATGCTCCCAGCCCGCAGCACCTGCCTCTCCCCCTTGCAAAGGGAGCCGGCAACTCCAACCAGACAGCTGTGGGGTCTCCATGTCAACCACAGCAAAACACTGTCACAGCACCCCTGAGACAGGACCAAGCAGGGAGCAGGAACCCAGCACCCAGCCCAGAGCTGGGCCGCATGCACTCCTGCCTTGCACCCTCCTGCCCAACGTACATGGGTGCCTTGCAGCCCCCCTGCTCCTGCTAGCATCACCCAGCTCAGGGCCATGTGCTGTTGGGTGGTCCACGGGCGATGCTGGGGGGACACCTGGGGACATCTTGAGCCCAAGGCTCCCCAGCCAGTGGCTGTCCAGGGTGGGTACCCAGCAGATGTTGGTGTTGAGGGCAGA
>JBCJKH010009860.1:0-21216 GCA_039877255.1 Loriculus beryllinus | reverse complement strand
TTTGCCTTTGGAGAATCTGTTTATCCAGCGAACAGACTTGCAAGTTCAAGGAAGGATCACCTTGCCACTGAAAAGGTTCTCAAGAGGCAGCAGAACTTCCAAACTGTGGATTACAGATGACTGTATCACAAAGAAAGATCACCCTTGCAGAAGAATCACTGCACAAAGTTATGAGTATTAGTCAAAGGAGTGTCTCTGAAGGACAAGAGAAAGGAGCTGGAAAACAACAGATAAGGAAAGAGTGTTCTGTTCATCCTAAGAAATGACTAAAAATACATACAGTATTCATAGGTAGGGAAAGAAAATGGGTAGCTAATGGAATGACATTTTGGCATTTGGGGGCCAAATCTAGAAGTCTACATAGGGAAAGAGAGGATTTGATTCAAGGTGGATAAAAATGAGGTCAAGCAATCACCATTCTGCTGTTGAGTAGTTCTCTTGTATCCGTGTTTGCACAGTTCCTCACTCCAGTGGTTTCTGTCTGAAGGACAAGAAAACAAAGTTATGCTAAGTTGTTAAAAATGCCTCATGCCTTATGAAGACTTTATGCTAGCTGCTTTGGGAGGCTGAACTACATGCTTGCAATTAAACTAGGTAAAACACATCAAAATCCAGTTATTAATCATGAAGTGTCCTATTCAGGTTTGTCCAAATATTAAACATTTTGAGCTATGGACATGCCTGTGAACAAACATATCGCAGTTTACATTTGCTTTGCTTTGTTGCCACAAAAACATTGTAGCACTATGGTTTCAAGTAGAAAATTCCCATTCCAGTAAAAAGTCATGGAGAGGGCACCCAATATGAATCCTTGCACACCAGAACTGTTCTGTTTCCCACATGCTAACTCTGTTGTGTTCATAGGAAACACATTTCTTTTGTATTTTGTACACATTGCTCCCATAAAGAGAACAAAAGCTATTTGCCTAGGGTCTGGAAGCATTTCTTCAAGGCTGGTAGTCCTCCACACAAGTGAACTAGTTTCTCCATATAAATTCATGTCAAGTCCCGTATTTGATTTTAAGCTTGCTCACATAAAAGACAAGTTGTTCAGAGACCAAACTCAAAGCAGAAAGCACTACATCAGTCTGACCCAACCACTTCTTGGAGCAGTGATACTGATGGGATTCAAGATGAACACATCCGGTCTTCCACTGATAGGAAAGGATTTAAAATAGTAAAGTAGACATTTGTATAAGAGGCTAACAAGAGAACATGAACCTAGGTGGTCAAAAGCTCCTTAATAAACAGTCTGAGACAGCACAGCCCTTGTGATGCTACCTAAACATTCACAAAAAATCTCCAGTAATGGTCTATCTTCCAATGCACTTTATGGATGTTCAAACTTAGCAGTGATTCCATATCATCTTACTTCTACATTAAAAAAAGTGCATTGCACTTTGCTATAGAAATTTATTCAAGGTTACCATGTACTCTAGGTTAGTTATATTCTGCAAATTACTTTAATGTCTTCATAATAATAATTTGAAGAACCCAATAAGCACCATTACTAGAGTGGAAAACTTGAGGGTACGGATTAAGACAGCCATCTGCATAAAACGTAAATACTTTTATTACTATAGGTTTTATAACATAAATATATTTAGTACAAATGAATCTATATATGTTCAACTACAGGGCATAGAATATTTCTGGTCTTGATACACTAATTTCTCTGAAACTAAGTTAGACAAAGTAAATGTAGTGCTTTGGAGTGTTACTATTTGCATATTACAGCTAATTAGCAAGCACAATAACATCATCCTCGGGGAAAGCTCCATTGGCAACTTAATTCATTATCTTCTATTATTGTGTACCTGTTAAAATGACAAGCATCTTAAGCTGTATAGGTCATCACAATTTTAATTAATGTATCCAAACCTTCTATAAACATACCTGGTGGTTTTGTCCATTCTAAGTCATCCTCAATTTTTGTACCTAGGCATCTCTTCAAACTGTTTCTCCACGTTCTTTTACTCAGAGGCATAATACAGATACTGCTTTAAATGTTTTTAATGGAAGTATTAATTATATGAAAAGCTTAAAATGAGTTCAATAACCACCATAGATGCTACTGAAAATATACATTTCAGGAAACAGTGGAAGAGTAAATATGTTTGCAATAGTAAATACATAGTGTGCTGAATGTATCCTTCTGAGAGAAAGGCTCATTCACCCACATAACCATACACTAGTGGCAACTCACAGGTTCTTGGCAGGGTCAGGACCTCAAAATCCAGGGCAGGCCATTGTGGACCACTCTACAGGCTTTCAGTGCAATAAGTAACTGAGGAGGGAGCAGTGAGGATGTAGCTGGCTAGGGTTATATGGGGCAGAGCAGAAAAGAGCAGGACGGTCCCTTTGCTGCACCTAGGCACCCACCACCCTCTTCATGTAATCTAATTTACTAAATTAAATCAATCTTTCACTAACTTGAACTACCTTAGTCTGCTAGAACATTTGTTCATTATACAGGTATTGTATACAGCCACAGCAAGGACTTTATTTCCTTACTTGCACAATTCCTGTACTGGCTGAAAGGAATGGCATTCAGTGATAGCCAGTACCTCCTAACAGACATCAACAAGTAAAATCAGTCTAATCCTATATTGTGAAGATTGTTTCAGGCTTGCTGAAGTATTGAAAAGGGATGGGACAGTTCCACATATTTCCACATGCCATATGACCCACTATCGCATCTTAGAAATCAAACACAATTTAATTTAGAAGAAGAAAGGAACTTGATTCCCCCATTAAATGTTAGGCTCAGTTTTGTGGGCAGAGAGAGGAGCCAATACCAGAGGCAACCACCTGACTCACCAGAAAATTTCCATCTGAGCCCGGTGAAACCAGGGATTTGGCTTCCAGAGTCATTCATTACCATGACGAGTCATTTGCAAAGCAAACAAGGACAAGCGCTCACTGCATTTCTGGCCTTCAGCCCCAGCATTTATTTAGCCCAGGGTATAGTTTCATATCGTTAAAAAGGCTTGTCCTTTGCTCTGCCTTGAACAGTATCTCACTGTGTTAAATGAAACCTTCATGTGAGAAAAAACCTGCAGAATTAGTCACTTCCAGTTCTCCTGTCTCTCTGTTTATCAGTTGAGAAACCATTTGAAGTCTGAATACCTAAATGCTACTGAACTCCAAGTACTTTACTATGATATATTGTTTTAAAGGAGTATTTTCATAAACATTCAGCACTGTCCTAACTTGCTTTCACTGATATTAAAGGGATTTAGGCTTTTAAGTCACTCTCAACTGTATCAAGAAAAGGATTTCGGAAAAATACGTAGCATTGCCATGTCTTTCTGCAGTCACAATTTAAGTTATGACCCTCTTACTAATACTACTACCTTCTTTATTTCTTTTCCTTGCTGCTAGTGCCTCTGTACTGCCCTGCCCTCTCACAGAGCCTTCAGCCTCATCCGCAGCCTGTACCTCTGTAACACAGTGAGCAGGGAAGGCCCGCAGCAAACTAGGTGGCAACTGTAAGAGGTAGCCTTGAGAAACGCTGAGGAGAGAGGCATGATGTGAATGCTGCCTGTCCAAGGGACTTTTGTGTAGTGGACTATTTGGGATTCCCAGCTGGAAGCTCCCTCCTAGAGTTAAACACCAATCAAATCCTTCCTCTCCAAACCAAGCCAAAGGTCCCACTCTTTCTGCCCAATACTCATGATCAAAAGGTATCTATAAGATGCAAATGATTTATGCGAAGAAACTTGGTGTTTCTCATTTTCAGAAAGATATCAAATTGCCATAATATAGCCTTATTTATTTATTTGACCCTGGATTTCCCATACCTCAGTGGTCCCAGCCACTGGCCTGCTGAAGAAATCCTGCCTCGGGCATTTTTGCTGCCTTAGGTAGATGAAAGCCACATAGCCCATAAATCTAAGAATTGCTGTATCATGAGCTGGAGACACAGCTATTTAGCTCTTTCATGACTTGGGTAGTCCTGGCCATGTTCAGAGGCATTTAGTTTGGCACCTAAAGGCTGTTAGAAGGTGGAGCTGTGAGGACTTTAAGCACCAAATTAGGTGGCAGCAGAGCAGAGGTTTTGAGGAGCTAATTTTAGATTTAGGCACTTCAGCTAGTGAATAGTATACTACAGCACAGCCTGCACTACAGCCTATATAGCAATAACTGTACTAGCCTTAAACATGCCAGTTTAAGCACAATAATGGTGAGAACAGGCAGCAGTGTAAATCATTCAGTGCTGCTCTGTCTGCATTGCTTTGGTACCAAGCTAATCCAATTAAGAGTCTATCATTACTTCATCATTACTATATTCATCATGTGAGATAGCACTGTGTACTGGTACACGAGGAATTCACACTTCCATTTGTCTGTGCATCCGTAACTTTATGCCTGTCATTTTACTTCCAAATTAGGTTATGTGGAAGCTTCACCAAAGCTTCTGATTTCAAAATGCCAGTCAACATGCCATCTTCAACATCAGAAACAACTGTGAAATGCAATACTTTTTATGGAAAGCAAGACTAATTTATTTCAGTGGTGGATTGGGTTTGATCAAATCAAATTACTGGTACAATATAAAGTAAATGCTAAGACTTCAGTGTGCAATTAAGCATTTTGCTCATGATTCAGACTGTTTTAAGCTTTGTCCTTGAAAAGTATTTTTAGTCACGAATTGGAGGGTAAAACCATTAATACACCTTTTAGTATCAATTTTTGCATAGAGAACCAAGCAAGCAGGAGAGCATACTCTTTAATGTGACCATTTTTCAGAACATACATTAACTGACGCTCTTTCATGCACAGTTGATTTAGTATAAACTGATTGACACCTTTGGGGGTCATCTTTCCACTGACTTACAAATTTGCTCACTCTTGAAAAAAGCCTCCTGCACACCCAGTATTCTCTAGTTAAAGCTGAAAATTCAACTCATCATATTTACACAATAAAAAAAAGAAATCCATCCTGCGTCGGTTTTAATTGCAAATCCTACCCAAGGGACCAATTCTCCTGCTTAGGAGGCAGCCCCGTACCTTCTCCTAGAGAACCAACTGCAGTCAATTATGGTAATGAAATGTCAATAAATATAAAACTTTAATACAGGCTGCTCTTGGTGAGTGGCAGATGAGGACTTGCCTCTCAGACAAATTTGCTGGTGCTGCAAATATTAAATGCACCTGAAAGAGTAGCAGGTTGCCTGAGAGCTCTCCAGTAGAGGGATGGTGGGAGATCCAGGCATCTACTGGGTTTTACTATTATGGCATAATCACTGCACTAAAGCCACTGATATTCCTGACATCCAGACATCTTAACTTCTTATTATGAAGTGAGCAGCATATTTCCCCCACAAAATGGAATCTCAGTGAGGGATTTTGAGATTTCCCACCCTGCCCTTAACAATTACAAAAGGGAAATTAAGTTGTGAAAGCTGATATTTTTATGTGACCATTTTATTAACACGAATTAGTTGAATCAGTCACTATATCAAACTGCTCTTTGAATAAAAAGTATTTGAGGTATGTTCCTTTATTTTTTTTTTATTATTTAAGCATATATATATGCACACACATTTATATATAAATAAATATGTATAAGTATATAGACAGAAAGAGAGAGAATTAGCAGATGAACTAGAAAGTAGTTTATGAAAGATGGTTTGGCTGGGATTTCCAAAGACCAGATCCTACTTCTATCACAGATTTTTTTGGCCTGAGTAAGCGATTTAATGTCACTACTTCAGTTTTCCCAGGTGTAAGGGAGAGCAGTAAAACTTACCTCACAGGATACTTAAGCATAATCCATTGATTTAATTGAAACATAAGCACAATTTTAACTGCTTTGCAGAGCTGCTGTAGTATTATTCTTAAAATCCATACAAAAAGTGTAACTTCAGTTTTCTTATGCAGTTTTCCTGGGAGCACTGAGATTACATATAAATAAAATATCTTATTAAAAGCCAGTAACTTATTGATTATATTAAGGTCATCACTAGGCAAAGTTATATTTAGTTCCCTTCAGTTATCTCTCTGTCTTTCCTGGCTGAAATTTTGTCAGGTTTAAAGTCTTTCATGTTTGGGTTTTTTTTGCCTCCCTTACTGCTGTTTATACTTCAATAAAATCAATTCAATAGTTTTAAAATCAAAAAGCATATTTCTAAATACATGTTCCTTAACAGTTCTTTAAAAAAATAGATTTTAGGGGATCAGTGCATAGAAAAGCAAAATTTCACAGTTCTGGTCTGTTTCCTCTGGTCATTCTTTATTACCTACCTTATTACACGAGATCTAGAAGATGGGATTATAGCACTGATACTTTTAAACAAGCCATTAACCCCGAGTGTATACTTACCATTGTGCTTAGTCTTCGTTTAAAGCCAGACTTCACTTACATGTGCTTACATGGAGTCTGGTTAGCAATTTCCTCGTTGTTATGGAGGTTCCTAAAAGAGAAAGGTGTTGGTAATATTAGAGCAGCCAGCCAAGAAAAGGCACTTTGAAAATGCTTCAATAACCAATTTAGGTCTCAGCCAGTTGGCTGAGGTGGTTCATCACTGAAGTGAGCAACACATCTGGCCCTTTCCTTGGGACGGTGACACTTGCAGGGGATAGCTTGCACTCTGGTGAAAAGAGGGGTAACTGAAGGTATTTCAGCTGAAGTAGCGGCTCTGATCACTCCTGCTCCACGCTGCTGTCACTGTGCTGGAGCTGCCCAGTCTCACCAGCCATGTCTCTGAGACAGCTCACCACAGCCTTCACGCTTCACCTTCACATCACATCATCCCTGTAAGCTGCCATACCCAAACATTTCACTAGCCACCCTCCCATGACAAGGCACACACATCTTGAGAGTGGTAGAGGCTGGTACAGCCATCTGCATAGAAACACCCCTTAATGGGAATGGCATTAGCCAGAAAATTTTCAGCATACAAGCAGTGGTTAAGATGCCTGAGATTCAAGTCTAGCTGGGGATCTGTCAGCTATGACAGGCTTTAAGCATGCTTTGCTTGTGCATATTAACTTCTCAA
Source organism: Loriculus beryllinus (assembly GCA_039877255.1). Classification (NCBI taxonomy): domain Eukaryota; kingdom Metazoa; phylum Chordata; class Aves; order Psittaciformes; family Psittacidae; genus Loriculus; species Loriculus beryllinus. The sequence goes on along the minus strand of JBCJKH010009860.1, from coordinate 14,212 downwards.
TGCAGTGTATTAATTCTAGCTTTCTTTTGGATATCTACTTACAAGTATCACTTCAGAAAGCTCATAGACAGGTCAGCCTCCCCCTGAGAACAAATGAGCGCATTACTTGGGCAGCAGACCCCCAGAGAAAGCAGTTCCGTGTGCTGCAGTTACTGCTCAGGACAAGGCAAGTGCATCTGGCCTGTATCAGGCATCTTGCTCCTTCTCTGCTAGCAGGGAAGGACATGCCACAACAAGTCCGTTGGAACCAACTCCAGTGAATACCAGGATTTTGTGTAGCTAAGGAGAACAGAAACTACCCACACAATGCCTCTTTCCTGTGGGAATACACCGACATTTCTAGGCTTGAATAGATGTTTCTGGCCAAGTTATGGACACTGGACCGTTTCTCATGAATACAGTTATGTCCCTCTGGACTAATATACCCAGTGTAGACGCAAAGCTCACTTCATCAGTATTTCTCCATAAGGTCATACAATTACAATGAGAACAAGAGACACCAAATGAATAAAACAAACAGATATGGGGACAGCTACCATATCATAAGCAGTTCTCATATATAAAGCTTCTAAAGAAAGCTAATAAAGACAAACCAGCATTGACAGTGATGTGACATACCATTAAGATACGTGATTTAATAATATTTTCAGTACATACCACTGTGCTAGAAACAGTTTATGTATAAAATCATCTTGACTTAATAACATCATTATATTGAGAATGATTCTTTTATGCGAGAGTCTCCTGGTTGTATGTGACGGCTTGAAACATCCGAAAGTGATTCTGTGGGCATGACAACCAGACAGAAATACAATTCTCTTTTACAGGTGGATTATTCCATAATAGCATCCCAAGCTGGAGCCACCCTCAACAATCTTATGAGCCATGCACAAGAACTAGTAGCAAAGCTTCGCTCCCTGCAGTTTGATCTACGAGAATTTGTATGTCTCAAATTCCTGGTGCTGTTTAGTTTAGGTAGGTACACTCTACTCTGCATACTTGAAAGTGTTATTATTTTTTTCTAAAAACATTTATAATATTTTTCTTTTCTTATTTTTTTTCTGAAAAAAACCACAGTTTTGGAATCTATTTTATGAGGTTCAGAGTAATCTGAGGTTATTTTTTAATTATCATTTGAGGGAAAATTACGTATAATGATTAAAAGTGGGTTTCTATGGAAATTACTCCTAAAACCTAGAGAATTTCATAGAGTATTACAAGCTTTCTGTATTTCTGTATGTGATTTCTGAATATTCCAGAACAAGAAAAAATTCTATTAGAAATTCTAGAGAACAGGGGGAAATACAGATTGCCATGTTTCCCTATGATAATGAATATAGTTATGTAAAGCAGATGGAGTGGGGATATGGTTGAAATACCCCTCTTTTTCAGCAGCACCTGTGGTAAGTATAAACAATCTTCTTTGCATATGATGGCTGTCACGTCATAACCCATAAATCAGGATGTATCTCATAGGTTTTTAAAAGTGAAAGGAACTCTAGAAGTGAAAATTAATGATAATAGCTTCATGACAGATCTAGCTAGGAAATAACCTTTAAAGGGGAGATTGTTTTGTACTGGTGGAGAGAACAGAATGGGAGATACCTATGCAAGACAAATTAGTTAAACCAGTGCCCTCCAATGAATCAGTCAAGAAAAATCACCAGTGTCAGGAACAAAGAAGGGCTTAGGGAGATGGATTCCTATTGACTTCATAGGAATAGATTTTTCTGCTTGTCCTGTTTCACGTTTGCACTTTGTTGACTTAAAACTGGTCTAAATAAACTTTGGCCAAGTGAATTTTTATTTACTGGCAGGTAGTTCAAAGGAGAGACTTAAAAAAACATAAATGAGGTCAGATGCAGTCTGATCTCCACAGCCAAAACTGATGTTTTACTCAAAAGGTATTTTGTCTACAAAGAGAGTGATCAGCTGAGCCAGGCACAAGAATGAAAGAAATATCAGCAGTGCTGACATTTAATAATGTTTTTCTTTTATTTTTCAGTTTCTAAAAAAATCTTCAGTAAAGGAATAAATGCTATAAATTAATTACTATAATACAATTGAAATTAGACTCAAGGGAACAGTTTTGGTTACACTGTAACACATCAGTTTCTTTCTTAAATGTGTCCCTCCATGTGGTGCTTCTAGAATTCGAACCTTCTTTGGTTTTGCTCTCTTTAAATACAAGAAGCATAAAAGATCAACACTTCAGAGGTACAAAACACAGAACTTGTAGGGGAAAAAAAGAATTCTTTTTAATGCCAACAGAATTGACTGTTATGAAGTATGTACATTTTGAAAACTCAGAAGAGATGATGGATTTCTCTGCTAACTGTTAACATTTTGTATGCAGGGCTTCATTGCTTTCTGTCTCTTAGATTCAGAGAAGGAAAAGCAAGCCATCTGTTGCAGAAAATATGTTTTATGAATTAATCTGATGAATAGCAAGAATCCCGATTTCCTAATTCTTAATAAGTAGGTTTTTCAATCATTAAACATCAGCACAGAAATACCTGAAGAGCCTGCAGCTTTCTTCTGACAAAACATTTAGAGAATTCAGCCTCATTCCATAATATTTTAAATTAGCTGAATAAGTGAAGTGCATTTGGAAATTTCTCAGTTTTAGGTGGCCTTTTTGTTTGATGCCTTTCATCAGCTCTTCTAGTATTTTGCAGTGATTTAAGAATTGTTCTTGCACCTTTATCTCTTCCAATTCTGTCAGGCAATGTGCTCAGCTTCTGAAGCAGTTGGGCAGGAATACCTTGCAAGCATGCACCCAGCCAGGTTATCCAGTTTCAATCTCACTTATGCTACTGTAAGAATGGCTAATTCTGCTGCTAGTAGGACCCTTGTAGTCACATCACTTGCACATAAAAGTTGATGTAACTAAGGAAGTTTCAACACCTTTGAAACCAATTAGTTCATTATTTAGAGCTACATGTTATTCTGCAAAGACTAAAATGTAAAGATGTTACCACTTAATCCACAGGACTGAGGCAAATATCTAATAAGAATGATGATCAAACTGAAATGAAAAACACAGATACCCTTTCCAGCCAAGTACTTAAGTTTGCACCCAAAAGTATGAATGAATCATCGGGCTGAAGTTAGTAAGATGCCTCACATCCTAAAAATTAGTCAGGTTTCTGAAGAGAGTGAAGCACAAAACAACGCTGGCAGGCATTCGGTAGGGCTGTCAAAACTAGCTAAGCATCAAATTCTACATCAATAACTCAGTGCAATTATTGTACCTAGGTATCTAGGTGTATCTGAAACATATCTGCATTTCTTAAGCATCTAAAAAGAAAACTGGTCTTTATGTCAAAAATACATTACTTAATCAAGATATTTCAAAACCCCCATCTGGCTCTTGCTGGAAATCTGATCCCGTAATGTTTAATGGAATAAAAAGCACTTCAATACATAGCAGCCTTTTGGCATATCTAAGGATGTTCACGCCAGTGTTAACCAGACCAATAAAAAGCTATTGTTCTTTAGTATAGCGCTTGGTTGAAAAATAAATGTCTAATATAAAGCCTTTCACAGGCAATACAATGTCAATAATCTGCAGAATTAATTTCTTGAGAAGAAGCTGTTTGTTTTTTATAACTGTACAGATACAAGGCTGGCTCGTAAAGTTGTTTGTTATTCATGGCTGTACCATATTGTCTGTCTCTTCACAAGATGGCAATCTCCTTCAGGGCAAAGAACTTTGCCTCTCTCTTTTTTCCTGACATTTCAGAAGTGATTATCACAGTAAACTAACACTAAAATAGTGTTCAAAACCCAAACCACTTACAATAATTTTTCAAAACAGAATTAAATCATAAGTTTTGCTTTTTAGATTTTAAACGAGAGAGGTAATTGTTTGTTATCTACTCGTCTGAGGTTCCAAAGGGTTTAAACAGGAAAATGCTTTTGATTGACAGTAGCATTAAAGAAGATGTTGTTGAAGCTTAGAAAGATGCATATTTATTGTAGTCTTTGGAGCCAGCAGTGAACAGCTCTTCCTGCAGTCAGACTGCATATACCCACCCACACCAGTGAGTGATATACCCAGGCATAGGTGCTCAGCTCCTTTCTCCAGTGGGCAATCTAGTGTGTTTAGTCTGACTAATACTGCCAAGTATATGATAGTACAGGTGACTCAGTAATTATTCAATAAGCCAGAAATGGCTGATAATTAGTTTCTTACCTGTGACAACTTTAGTTTAGGTCTATATAGTATTACTATATGTAGCATTATGTAACTTTTAAATTCCCTCCAGCAATTAGAAAAAACAAATGTCTTTACAGCTAGGTAGTTCTTACCTCTCTGTATATAAGCCTTCTTTACTGTCCACAGATCTTCATACTTCAGTGACTGTCTATCACTAGTGCTTCCTTTTATCATCCTTCAGTCCAATCACTGCCAGATTTTGGAGAGGAGCAAGTCCATCGCACCTATTCCTCTCAGCAGATAACCATTTCAGCTGAATCAGTCCTTCAGCATTTGTGCTCCCACAGGTTAAAAAGCAAGAGAACAAATCAGCCCTTACACCCAGCACAGTCATCATGATCACAATGGAGTTTATCATCCCGCGTGTGTGGTTCAGACTCAGCTGTATTTTAGATTAACCGGAGCCTTGACTCATAAGAACATCAAAGCACAAGCAGAGACCCCTTCCTTCACAGCTTCCCTGCACAATCACTGGTCAGTCAGTTCAGTTACTCTGTCAAGACATCGAAAGTCTGGTGTAATTTAAAGTCCATCACATTACTTTGATCTGCTTACATAATCAATTGCATTAGTCCATCAGGGTTCTCTTAAAGTATCACAAACTTTCTGTAAGTCAGCCCTCTGTGGCAATTCCCTCAGTGCCTACTTCCTCACTACATATAAGCAAACATACGTTGCTTTCCTCTCTTACTGCACACACCAACAACATTACACAACTGAAACAGTCTAATTGATACCTGAGATCATAGTAAATCAAATAGAAACAGATATTGTAATCGAAATTGCCCTTCATAGTTTTTGGTTGTGTAGCCTGGTATAACTGCTAAGTCATTTTCTAGACACTTTTGCCCCTACTTGATCTCTGATGGACATGTCTGAATTCTGTACTAATGTCTGCCTTTGCTGCAAATGGTACACTAGATGCTGATTGAATGTTTTATTTGAAGATGAGCTGGACTGCTGAAGCTGAGGCATTTTATTGGAAAGGAGCAATCTATCTACCAGCATGATTTATTTGAAAGAAGTATTCTGTTTAGGTGGCCTAGAAATAGCAATTTCTGTTATCAATCTCCATTTCAATTATCTTGAGCTATTATCTTGCTTTGAAGTAAATCAGGACACCAGCTCTGACAGCAATTATCCTTGCTTACCTTTCTTTGACCTAGGTTTACATCATATTTGCAAACTCCAAAACGTGCTTTCTGGGGCATTATTCCTGTGTTTTCACTTGTAGAAGTGGTCCCCCCTTAATTCTAACTAAAGGAATGAATCACAGAATCATTACAGAATGGTTTGTGTTTTAAGTGACCTTAAAGATCATCTACTTCCAAGCCCCCTGCCATGGGCCCAGACACCTTCCATTAGAACAGGTTGCTTAAAGCTCTACGCAACCTGGCCTGAATGAAGGTAATCAGCATGCCAAAACACAATTTAGCTCAGGTATATCAGCCATTTTTTCCCCCACAATCTGAAGATATATGCATAAAAATATTAGTAGCTCAAGAGATATGTAAACCTGGATTTTCTTGACTACTGAGTTGCATTTGGCAGGTTTCTTTCAAGCAAAAAGAAACGACAGAGCCATGGCAATTCAACAACTGTAATAACACAGTTGATAGAAAGATACTGGCCAAGCATATGTTGCGAAACTGTGAAATAAAGAAAACTAACAGGTTGGAGTGTTAAACCTATTTTTAACGCTGCTTTATGAACTCATGTTCAAAATATGGAAATAGCACATCTGAGAAAGATGCCGGTCACACATCAAATTTACCACTTTATGAAAATAAACTTATCTGGCTTTCCCAAAGCTAGCCAAATTGAGAATAATGCAATTTCTTTAGCCTAATCCCAGGGTACTAATACACTTAATTTTTCTATAGCATATAACCAATATAGTTCACAGCACACATTATCACAAAGTAGTTTTAAAAAGAAATAAAAATTGTTTCTTTGTCTTAATGACTGCTGGCTTGAATTGAGAAACACTACAGATAGAAAAAGCAAATGTGTCAGTTTATCACCCTTTTTGAATTTTCACTACCAAATTTGACATTAGCTTGGAAACTCTTTGTCATAAAGCAGAATTAGGAATTAAAAACAAAACAAAAACCATCCACAAAATCAAACTCCCCCCAAATGTGCTGTTAAATTCTCTAATTCTGGGACTGAAATGGATTGGCATGCACCACTGGGCTGAAATCTTGGCCTCGCTAAAGACAAAGGGAATTCCAGACTGTTTCTACTGGAGCCAAAATTTGTCTCACTGTTTCTTTTATATGCTTCCTATCACAGAATAAAGTTCAGATCATTTTTTCAGCAATTAAATGTGCTAAATGACTACATTTAAATGATGCTTGAAGAACCAAATGAGTACCTTACACAGGATGCTTTCTATCATCTTCTGACACAACAGATCTCTTCATTTTACCATCCCCTAGCTTTACAGACTGGTCACTTAACCTGAAATCAGCCATTGTTTTCTCTTTATCAAAACTTCCCATTTGTTCTGCTAGTTTTTATTATCTGAACTCAGCAAGGATGATTTGTCAAATCTCCCATCAGAGCACTTTGTAAAGCGAAATGCCAATAGGAAGAAAGTTAGACATCATTTGACCCATGTCCAGGCACTTGTCTGCCTGTGGAGCTAAATGCTAGACTAGGCAGCAGCTGACTAGTACTGCTCCCTTATCATTGTCAGGACATAGATAAATGTACTTCATTTAAGAAATGAAGGCTTTATCAATGTACAAATAATTGCAGAGCCACTATTGATCCCACATCTCACTTAACATGAGACAAGAAGGTCCTGTAGAAATGGTAAACATTTAATCGCTCTGAATGGCAAAAAATGGGCTCTTGCTTAAGCAACAACAAGAAATAAAAAAGCAACTCAGTTTTGAAACCACAGCTGTACTTAAGGGTTCAGCAGAAATCCATCTAGATCTGCAACACTCCAATTTCTCTTAAAAAAGAGGAATATTAGCAAATTAATCTTTCCTTGCTTTTAGACTTCCTAAAATGTCAGAGCTCACCGCTCGCAGGACTTGAAGGAGTTTTCTTCTATCAAACACGCACTGAAGGAGCAGCAGCACAAAGCCAGCCTGTGCTCTGTTTCACCTGGTTTCAGTAACTCACATCAATGCAGTTATGCAACATTCTAGAGCTGAAGGGAAAAAGAAATTAAATTAGCTATTGTACTTTTTAATATACTTCATATAACGTCATTGGTCTATTACATTTACAGACTAGCCAGAATCTGTGCCTCAGTGAGCTTGCAATCTAAATAGACAGAAAAGATAAGAAAAGCAGCAAAAAATTATGATGAAACATGGGGCTGTACACATATTCTCTTCAGTTTTTTGCTGAGGGTTCAATTTGGGGCATTGTATATTCAGATAGGAAAATGAGTATATAAGCATCAATGGGAAGTAATATAACAAAGACTATTGATTAAGTTTTTGTAGTAGTCATGATACTGAAGGGCACGCAACAAAAAGGAGAATGAAATGGAATTAGTGAGGCAGGAGGTTTTATCAGACCAAAAAGAAAACAGAACAAGACTGGTAAATTAGAAAAGTGACAATGCATTCAGGATTATAGATGCCTAAGTGCAGTACCGACGTAAAGGCACAACCTAGCAAATTTTGGCATGTAGGTCTCTATTGCAGCCTTCCTAATAATGATGCTATACTTTCAACAAATATGGATCTGCCTTTCACACACTGTTTAATAAGGTCAAGAATACACTAGCTTTTCAAAGCACAGTCCATGAAACATGGAAACTTACTAAGAACAAGAACTGGCCAAAAATCTTCTGCATCCTGGCACCATTCTGATATTTTAGCATCAGAACAGAACTAATTTAGCTAGTAGGTGACTGGCTCAAAATGCAAAAATTCATTCTTCAACACAGCATATTATCCAGCTCTGGCACTCCTTGCTCCAAGGTGTAGAGGATACTAAAAGTTCTTGTGGTTACAAAAGTCACCTGGAGAGCACAGAGGGAAAATCTATTGAAAGCTATGAGATATAAAGAATGCTGCTCCTGGCTGTTGCTAACTTCCAGTTGCTGGCACCTGAGCGACTGCTCCTGGGAGGTATCACTCCATGCTTTTCTTCTTCTTACACTGTTCCATAGAACATCTGCTCTTTGTCACTGTCAAAGGTAGAACAGTGGTCTAGAGGATCCAGAGTGCCAGTACAACATTTCCCATGCTCTCATTGGGTAGGTGCAAGCCATGCGTAGTTTTCAGAGATGCTGTTCTCCTTCCTGTAAAGCAGGCCTGGTGGTTATCTGGCAAGACACCAAGAAGCTCACAGATAACACTACTTTGTCTTCACAAACCACCTTCAGTCCCAGGATCTGAAGTAGGTGCTGTGAATTTGAAGCAAAAATTATCACATGGCAGTCTTCCTTGGCAAGCCAATGCAATCCAGTCACAGAGCACTTACCCAGTGATGGACTTGCCATCACAAATATGTTGACTGCTTATTCACATTGTCAAACAGTACGTAGGGCTCAATGCAGTGTTCTTCAAAAGTAGTCACCCTGTCCATTTTTATTTTTTGCAGTTTTTAAATATACAACTACTTTTACATCTTCTTTTATATATATTATTTATAATTCATATATATATATGCACTGTTATTATAAGGTGGTTTTATTAAATCAGCTTTCTTATATTCATCTGTTCTGTTACCCAAATGTACTTGTAAGACATTGTATAGGATAAATACCAGTGAGTAGTCAAAGGGTTCTATTCAACAAGGGCTTTCAGGCTTCCCCACATTACATTTGAATTTAGAAAAATACTTACTGCACATTTGTCAAATCCAGTCTCATATCTCAACACTACAGCAAGAATACGAGTATAATACTGGCAAAGAAACATTTCCTAAACTTTATGTAATCATTTCAAATTCAGGAAGGATTGATTAGTATTCAGGAGATGTGACTGCTCAATATTTCTACCATAGAGACTTGGCAGAAGCAAATAACAGTACATAAAGCTGATGCTTGTCTTAATTAAATGCAGTATAATAGGTGTTAGGGATTTTTTTTCTTAGTGAAGAGAGCAGTTTAGCAATGACCAGATATAACTCATTCTGAAGTTCAGAGTTTAAAACTAATCAATATATATTTATAACAAGGGAGGAACTGAATACAATTTATTATTAGCTGACAGCTGACTAATAGATAAAGCCAAGATTTATTTAAGTATGTTTTTCTACAAAATATTTGCCCCCTTGGATTCTTGATTATTTTTTGCTGTACTAACAATATTTCAAATAGACTTTTTGAAATGAACATCTGATCTGCAGATAGGCTGGGAATGAAATCAGAGATGGTAGAATGAGACGCCTAGCTGGGATGATCCTTTCACTGTAACAAATTTGTTAATAGTAACATTTCCAAATTCCCTAATGGCAGGTGATATTTTAAAATGCTCCTTTAAATGCATCCTATGTGATGATGTTGACCAGTATTGACTAGCAGACAATACAAAGGTGACAGGCGCCATTCCGGTTTGGAAGACCTCACCTCTGGGTATGATGGAGGCTCTGCTTCTTGAAATCTAAAATTAAGATGACCACTTCTTTAAATCAATATGATGCAGCTCAGTCAAAAGTTATAAACTTGATGTACAACTGCTGGATAGATATCTAGAGCTTGCATTGAGCAGAAGGCTGAAGGAGGTAAGGATGATGATGATGATTATAGCGGTCCTTTCTTGTACCCAAATCAGTGAAAGTAAATTTCATAGGAAGGTTTAGCATGACTCTCTTAACTTCACAGTTTTCACAAATGTTTCTCCATTTGCCAAGTTTGAATTTGATAACTTCTAATGTGGGCAGTTGTGAGCAATTCATATAGTCCCTTGCTGCTACATGTCCCACATTGCTTTGGAAACTAAGGATAAATCTCTTATTAAAGATGAGGACAAGGAGAATAGTTAAATAGCCAGTCTGCTCCTGGAGCATTTAACTCCTCTCTGTATCTCAAACACAGCAGCCAGGCTACTCCACTCTGCCACTAGAAGAGCTAATCCACTTTTCTTCTGTAATCCTCTGGGAAAGCAAAGCAAATGAATATGGACAAAACCTCATTTCAGAATCATCTCATGAGGGATGCTCTTCTTTCATGGAACCAGCATTGCCCAATAGAGAAATCAACCCTCTTGTCTCTAATTCTGCTTCTGACTCTGTTACTAACTAAGGAGCTTTGAAGTCTCTTAAATGATATCTCAACAACCCTATCTGGTAAATGGAAACAATAGTTCCCTATCTTTGTAAACAATGGTGAAATCCAGAGTATTAAAGATACTATACCCAAATTGAAACAATCGTTGTTTCATTGTTGCTTAAAATATCTACTGGTAACATAAAGACCATTCTTAAATAGAGTCTGATTTAAAATATCTTGAGTAGATTTTGAAAAAAAAAAAAAATTGATCCTTTCCTTTACAAATTACTCAGCTTCAGAATATTCCTTGGTCTATTTGAATATTAGGGTCCAATAATTTGCAAAGGATTTTAAAATTCAGGTTTTGAGATACTATTTTTAGAAGTGAATTTTAGCATTTTAGCACATGCAGGACAAAGTAGATTTTCTTTCACCCTATTCTTTGATTTCTTTGCTTTTTCTGATTTATTTCTAGAGAATGGAAGCAGGCATCTTCCCTTCCCTTACGTCAAAACCCACAGCAAAGCCAAACAATTAAAAGTCAGTCCTTAAATTCCTTATAAATGCTAAATGATGATGTATGGAGTGACGACCTTAATAAACAACCATGTTCTCCTGTGAACACTTTTTCAGTGGGCTGACAAGTTTTTGTCCAGGCTCCCATCCAGGTTCCACACATCCTGCAGGCAGTATGAAAGAAAGTAGGACAGTGTTTATCTCACAGGTATCTATCTTCATGAAAGCTCCAATGAATCATTTCTGTGGAAAAAAGACCAACAACAAAAAAAAACCCAAATCCACATAACATAAAACATACAAATGTTAGGGTTATGAGCCACAGTTAAGAATTTAACCAGCATTTTTAATAAATAAATCTTTAATCATTCATCTCAGCCCTGGGTGTAGGAGTCATGAATGATAAAGTTCTTGCAGGAATTCCAGAGGTAGTCCTCTGTTTCATGGCTGATTGGGGTTTTTGCATAAACTACACTAAATTATAGAGGAAATTTACTAATCACTGTTGATTTGCCCTCATTTTATTTCATGAAATGCAATGAATATTGCAAATTCATCTAAATGTAACTGTTGAGTACAATAGTATTATTCAAGGCATGAATTTGATCCAATCTGATCATTACTGGTTATGTTTTCTGCTTGTCTGACAGCTGGGAGCCATGGAAAATAAAAAAAGCTTCCCTGCCTTCAGCAAGTACTTCTTTTCATGTTGTTTTTTCTAAAATGCATATTTTACAAGGTTTCAAAATAACAATAGGATTAGATGCTTGAGAGAAAATTAGGTCATATATTTGTTAGATACAAATCTCGCAAGTAATTAGAAACATGGGTATCAAACAATATTTGTATTCTGTACTGCTGCCTTAGTGTGGAGACAGTGGGGATTTCAGAATAACCCAATCAGTGTGCTCCGCTCTTTTCCCCTCTCTAATATGTTTATACAGCACTAGTAAGTATGGCTTTTTAACAGCTCCTGTAACGGGGAAAAATTACCTGAAAATAACCCATATTTATATGTATCTCTACTTTTGGAATATTTTTACAACTTCTGTCTCATTTTTAATATACATTTTAGACATTTAAGGTGCAAGTTTGAATGTATCATGTATGTAACAGAAGAAGCATGCGATTATACAGAATATTTTAGCTGCTGTTGGCAGAAATATTTAACACTGGTGGCTGCTACTGTTAGCCAAGTTTCCCAGCATAACATGGGAATAAATGGCTATATACTAAGATATACATAAATGAATTAATGTCCTTAATCTTGGAGCCAGTAAGGCCACCCTATGGTCTTAATTTGAACATGTGTTTAAAAGCTTTACTGAATGAAGGACATGCTAAAGGAATACGATAGCTAAATCTACTTCGTAGTTGTACCAGATAACATATTAAATACTTTTTAAACCAGAATGTATACACTAAAAACTGCACCTCATATATTTCTACTTAAAAAAACACATTGCAGAGACTCTTACATGAAAGTTTTTGTATGGGCGAATGCTGGCCATTAGTTGGAGACACACTGCAGACTAGGTCAAATTCCCCTCTTTCTCTTCTCACTTTGCTGCTTATGCAAGATTCAACACTGGAAGAGAAATAAAAGCAATGTCTGTCTCTGAGGGAGTTACATGCTGAAAGAACAATGACAAGAAGTAGCACGAGAATTAAACAGGAGGCCAGGGGGAAAGAAAGTATCTGCAAGAGTGATGGGAAAATGAGCGGCAGAGAAGAGGATATGTGGGCAGAGCAGGAGCGAGGAGTGGTAAATGAAAACAAGGGATAGCAGTGCTGTGGATCAGAGGAACAGATTGAGACTGGAGGGCTTGAGATAGGAAAGGAGTCAAGAAAACAGGGGGAAGAGGCCAGGAAGGAAAGAGAAACCATGGATCTGTGATCAAAGCCAAGCCAGAGGTGGAGAGGGAGGAAATAGAAGCAAACAGGAAAGAAACAATGAAGGAAAATTCAGAAACAAACTTTATGGCCCAGCCTTGAACGCAGCTGTGATCATGAATTGGGAGGCAGAAGGGAACTGTGCAGAAACACTCTTTCATGGCTTGGATTGTGTCCCTATGACTTCTGCTGACAGGAAAGGGGAGGGAAGTGAAAACTGCAACTCCTTGGGCTCTGTGTTGCTCTGGTCTTGTGCATGTCCATCGAGCATGGGACAAACTGAAAGAGTAAGCACCAAAATAGTCCATATGGCCGGCAAAAGTTTAATACATACATGGCCATCTTCCTAAGGATATTTTAAGAGTTCTTCCTTACAAGATTATTCAAAGATTAATAAGGAAACTCCTACATTTAAAATCACCTCCAGTACTGAGAGAGATTGATGTGCATTCTAAACATATTGCACCACACCTCTGCCTGCCAGGAGAAAGAAAGTCTCATCTCAAGAAAGAGTTCAACCTCAGCATGGGGAATGACACTACAACGGCATCTTTCCTCTATCCCAACAACAAAAATTGTAATAGAGATCAGTGAGCTGCTCAAGACAAGATAGATGATGCTATGTCTTTCACCAGGGGAAGCCCCATAGCCTAGCAAAACAAATGATGCAGACTGTTCTCTTCTTTAGAGAATGGAGTCACCAGCAGGGTTGTAAAGGACAGAGATCAGACTCACATCGCCTGAAGAAGTCCTGAAAAACAATATGAACAGCAAAAATACTCTTTCAGAGAGAAACATTGCTAAGAGGCTATTGTGGGAGTGGTGTCACCTAGACTGCACACTGTTCTCCAGCTAGCCAGCTCCTACCTGCATTTCTTCCTCCCTTTTTGAGACAGGAAAAAAGACCTTTACAATTAATTAAAGCCACAGATAAAGCTACCAGAGATGGGTCAGAGAATAAAGAGGGAACAAAGCAATTAGAACATTTCTGCTAAAAAACCACTAGACATACTGTAAAATTCAGAGATCATTGTGCCCCTCAAAAATGCAGCAGAGAGAAGCAGACACTTAAAAGAGCTTTCGATTACTTACGTGCCTTTGGCTCCCTTTCAGGATGCCATGGAACTGGAAACAGCCATGGTAAATGTGTTTTCTCTGCATTTGCCTTTCTTGACAAAACAGCTTCAATATTTTGATCTCAAGAATAATCAGCTCTTTTGCATTTCCTTTTCAACTAACTGCAGATTTCTGCAAGTTAAAAATTAATGACAACTTCTCTTCCTCTTTTTTTTTTTTTTTAACAAAAACCTCCTGTGCTTTTTTTTTTTTTTTTTTTTTTTTTGGAAAAAAACAAAAGCTTCTTTTTCCTACAACTTTCCGCACGAGTCTAAACA
>JBCJKH010009859.1:7759-19122 GCA_039877255.1 Loriculus beryllinus | reverse complement strand
CTGGTAGTGTTCAAGGCCAGGTTGGATGAAGCCTTGGGTGACATGGTTTAGTGTGAGGTGTCCCTGCCCATGGCAGGAGGGTTGAAACTGGATGATCTTAAGGTCCTTTCCAACCCTAACGATTCTATGATTCTATGATTCTATGATATGGTGGCATTCCTTTCCTTCTGCGTATCCACCGAACCACACAGCTTGCTGTCATCGGCATACTTGGTGAGGGCGCACTCAATCCCACTGTTCATGTCAGCAACAGAGATTGTCCCAACACCAATCCCTGAGGGACACCACTCATCACTGACCTCCATTCGGACACTGAGCCACTGACACCAACTCATTGTGTGCAGCCACCCACCTCCAATGGAAACGATCACCTACCAGAAACCTGTTTTGGACCATTTTTCCCATTAGTTTGCTAACTGAATCTGCTATGCACAGCCAGATATGAGTAAGAAATTGTTCAAGTATGAGGAGGTGTAGAAAGAAGACAAAACATGATTTGTGTAATGTTAGATTTGAACCTAAAGCTGTGAAAAAAACCCATATAAGTAACATAAAATATGCTTGGGTTTAAGTAAGCTTTGGTTGTTAAGTGTTGTGCCTAAAAGTGGTATTTCAGTGGGCTTAGAACTGCTCCCAAAGTCAGGATAAATTTGTCAGTTTTGAAGGTGAGAGATAGAAAAGAGGAGATATGTAATGGTAGATTGCTTCATTTAAAAGCCACCTGTCTCCTTTCTTTCAATAGTTTATTTAGCAAGAGAGTCACTCAAAATGCAGAAAATAAGGCTTTCATCTGCCTGAGGAGATCTAAGCCCACCTTAATTTCCCAGGAATAGCCTCTAATCACCAGACCATTCAGTAACTCTCATGAGGGGAGGGAGAGGGAAGAAAGGTTGGTTTTTTCAATACCTCCAATAGTCTGTTCTGCTTTGCTTACAGTATTGAAATATTCATGAGAGTCCTGCCTTTCTGCTGCAGAGCCTAAACACCATGATATAGAGTTGTTCTCTCTGGCTTAATGAATATTTCAATATCCTATACAGAGTGGAACAACATCAACAGGGGAAGAAAATCAAACCAGCAAGTGTTTCCTGGCAGAATATTCCCCTGTGCAACAGTCGTAACTTCCTTCTTTAGGTTCAGGAGTCTGAACTGAACTTTAGGTTCAGGAGTGGGAACTGAACCCCAGTCTTCTGCCTCCAGGCTGGACTCTGCAAACACTGAGTAAAGATGTGGCAGAGCCTGTTTGGGGCATACGTAAAGAATATGATTTCCATTACTTTTTTCCCCTATGAAAAAGATTAGATTTCTTTTCATTTAATCAATAAAATCTGTAAATGCTTCATATTAGTTCATTTGGCCTCACCAGGTTTTTTCCCAAACTTGAGAATTTGTTAATCTGTATACGTTCTGTCTTACAATTGGTAGAAAAATATCAGAGGAAAGTAAGATAAATTTTCAGCTGTCTTATGTGAAGATCAAAAATCACTGTTTGGAAATAGAGTGTTAGCAATGCTGGAGTTGCCTTCTGATTTTCTCCTGATAATGTAAGATCAAATATAGTCCGTTTCCAAATTAAATCAATGTTTCTCCCTCTCTCCCCTTTTTCTGTTAGATGCAGAGATTCCACGTGAGGGTTATTTGGTCTGTGAACATGGGGAGCAGACCTTTCAAATAAGGACTATTTCTGAACACATGCTTTTCAGGGTATTGCTGCTGTTTTTGAAATGTCTTGTTGGATTTACATCAAAGCTTAGCAGGAAAATATCTCTCCTGGCTGTACACCAAAGTACCTGAAATTTCAGGCTGCTTGGGGATTGTCCTGCCTATATTTTTTGATCAAAGCAGGGGTAAGAGGTTCACAGTCTGGTTTATTGAGAAAAAATGCCTTACAACTTTAAATATAACCCTCTTAGGTTTTTACTGGTTTACCTTTCTGGTTAGGATGAGTTGCAATTCATGCCAAAAAATGCCCTGCCAGCACTGAGGTTTCTGTTTTATTGCTTTATTAGGTTTTGAGCGACATGATTAGCCTGAGGGATAGATTCACAAATAATTGCTGCTCAGCTAGGGTGTTTCCTTAATCCATGCCTCTCCTTTACAGAATCAAAGCCATACCAAGAGAACATAGAGGAGAGAAAATTATCTCTACTCTACAGATATTTACAGAGTGAGTAGGGATGTAAGTAAATAGGCATGTTTCTACTGGAAATGTTGTCGAGTCTAAGACGCAGACAACTGTGCTTCAGTGATGGAACTACTCTCTCTTGGCACATTTAATCTAAATTAATTTTTTTATCTTTATGTAGCGAACTACGATCTGAACTGTCTGGGGCATTAGAAAAAGCAAGACCCAAAAGATAGCTGTAACCAAGCTGCTGTGTGAGCAGTACCATGGAAGTGCTGAGAATTATTGTACATAATAAAGCATGTTTATCTTCTTCCTTAGGAAATCCTGTGAATGTGCTGTGTTCAGCCATTCCTACCTCTCTAATACTTTCCTTCATATATACTTAGTAATATTTTTCAGAAGGAAAATTATAATAAAAACATAAAATATAAAATATGAATAAAATATGGAACCCAATTACTTGCTTATTTACTTTAGCATAAATAGCAGTAGTTTCGCAAAGCCCAATTGACCTAAACCTCAATTGATTAAATCACTCTGAAGTTATTGGTTGCAATAGAAACCTGTTCGCTGATATTAGTTGAAAAACTGGTTGAGTGATGCTAAAGTGAGAAATGAATCATTGCCAATTGTTAATTGTTTCCATACCTACTGTGGTTTTCTGATAGTGTTATGTGAAATATAATTTAATGAGTATCTTTCAGCCAACTAAATAGAATCTGATGGAAAAAAAAAAGTCTGTTTTCTAGCTGTAATGAACCAAATTCCTTTAATATCGCTCCTCTCCGCCTGAAAGCTTTTGGATGTGTTTGGGATATATTTTGAGACAATAGGATTTATTGTGCTAGTTGCAAAAAGATTTTCTCTCACTTCATCAGCTTGACTTTCTGAAGTCAGGCCCATAGGATAAGCAGGGCTGCTTTAGGAGGTAAAATGCAAAACTGAAGGGAAGAAAAACATGACCCTCCGTGCACACAAGTGTGTTTGTACATAATTGGAGCTCAAAAGAAGGTCAAGGGAGCAGAAGCAAGATAAATGGTTCTTATAAGAGCAACATGCCCAGTGTATTTTTTGCGATTTTAAAGCATCTCTCTCCTCCAAAGAAATGACTGCTGTTATTGTCCCTTCTTTACTCTAGAGGTCTGTTTCCTGCAAGGATTCAGAATAAAATATGCACTTCTAGTGACATAAACAGTGTTTTATTTCTGCTAGCTGTGCAGAACAGCACTTCAGGGAGAGGGAAGCATGATTCTGCCCTTCCTTTTGCCTCATGGAGGGAATATCTGACTAGTTTTTCATCAAGACTTCACAATGCATAGCCACAAAAGTTGTGTAATCACGGGGTTGTATTTTAGACAATGATTTGAAGCTTTGCACATGTCAAAGGCAGGCTGTCAGCTTGAAGGGAGATGGGTAGGAACTGGCACATATCTGAAAGTCTGAAGTAAGCTTGTAGTGCCAAGGAAAAGCAATTACAGAAGTTCACAGACCTGAAGGAAAGCTGTGAGCCCACCAGTCTGATTTCTTTTTACCCATTATTCTAATTGGTTTCATAGAGGGTATGGCTCCTGCCTATGGAACTGTCAGTATCACTTGTCTTCATGTTAGACACACAGGTTAAACTTTTTTTTTTCCAAAGATGTACCACAATTTTAAAGGTTGACTTATTTTTAATCTTTTTTTTTCTTTTGTTGTTATTTTGTGCTGTTCCTCATTGATAGATTTGGTTTACTTTAGTTTGACGTTGGGTTTTTTGGGTTGCTTGTTCTTTTTGCAATGACACTCTCAGGAGCAAATACACGGCTTGCCTATTTGTCTTCTAGTGCCCCATTACTTCAGTTGTCACAGATTGATGCTCAGTGATATATATGTGCCTGACTCTGTCTGTTGCACTCATTTTGCTAATTGCCTCTCCTCTGCATGAGAGTAGAGCTTTAGGTAACTAAGTGCTGCCTCAGAGATGCAAATATCAAGAAGAGCTGAGTTTATCCTATATTTAAAATTTCATAGCTCTGAATTTGTGCATACAAATAGAGGAATCTAAAGGTGATGAACTGAGCTCACTGATGACAATGGGAATTTTGACACTAGAGTTAATAAGGTGCAAAACTCCTCCTCTGAAGGCTCAGGATAGTCCTTGCTGAATTTCAGGTATTTACCCAATGAGGCCTCATTTAAAGATAGATCTGTTTTGCTAAACACCGTTTGTTATAGTGAGGCACTAACAACAAAGGGACACAGAGCTGGCACATAGCTTACAGCATGCACCTCCCTTCTGCCCTGCAGCACCTCCATGGGGGAGCTGTGGGTCTGTATGAGCATATGGCAAGAGATTGCCTTCTTCAGTGAGGCTGATTCACCTAATCCTTAAGTGAAATAACACCACAGAGCAGCCTTCTTTAAGCTGCATATTTGTGTTTGACTTTACAGCTTACAATTATAGCAGAGCATATGGCAGTGCAGATGAGCAGTCAAGGTCTGGACCCCTGGGATGAGTGTAGCTGCAGTCCTACCTCAGTGAAACCCTATGGCTTATGCCAGGGCTGACTCTGGTCCCAGGAGCCATCTGCTTCCTTGCTGAGGAAAGTTGTGTTGGAGCTGGCTGATGAGGAGCAGAGCTCAGTGCCCAGCTCAGACATGTAGCCAACAGCGTGCTTGGAAATGCAAGGAGTAACACCACCAGATCTGCTTTTGGGTACCTGCAGTAGTGCTTAGAAGTAGTTGAACCCAGACTCTGTATCAGTAGTTTTCCACAGTATCCTGGGGCAATGGGACACAGGAAAACAAGGTTGTTGTCAGAACGGTCACTTTTCCTTGTAGTTCTAGTAAGTGATCTTTCCCTGTTACCCAATGTGCTGCTACCCTTTTCAGTCCAGGAGTAATGTGGGCAAAAAAAGCCATATTCAGACCTATGCTGCTGGTTGCAAAGACAATTTGCATTTCAAAAGGATATTTGCTCTAATGTTTACCTTTCACAGACCTGCCTTTGGAGCGGTATGTACCATAAATCTCCTATCAGGTGAGAAAAACCTGGCACAGGTTGTCTGCCTGCTCTCACTGCCTGTAAGAACTGTCTGCTAGCTCAGTTTCTAAGGACAGCTTCTAAGTCTGCCATGCTTTTGGTCACCCAGAGCTGTTCCTTTGTTATCTGTTCACTCCTACTACCGACGTCACTTCTCCTACTACCGATATCACTCTCCTACCAGTATTTAACGCCTGTGCAACCTGTGGACCTTGTTCTTGTGCCACTTGGCCCAGCATGTCAGGGGTGACATTAATTGTGCCACCTCTGTAGATCTGTTGTCCAGAGTAACTCCATATTCTTGGTCTGAGGGTCTGATTTTCCCCCACCACATGTGGGGCATGGAGGAAGGACCCTCAGGTGTTTCACCTGTGCTGTGTATGGTCTTACTACTGCTTTACACAGTGCAAGTGGCTGGTGACATGCAGACAGTGTGGCCAAGTGCGGCTATTTTCAGAAGGGCCATTGGAATATGGAATTTATCCTGTGTTTATATAAATGGCAGCAACTGCTCAACATTGCTAAAGGACAGACAGCAGCATTTTCAAAGGAGAAGGTTGGTACCACTATAAATGCTATGGAATAATGGGATTTGTTTGAGGGAAGTGTCTAATCCCTTTCATAATAAACTGATTTATGAATGGCAGATGTGGATAAATAATGAATGCCTCCAGTCCAAGATGAAGGATTGGTGAGCACAAGAAAATGCTAGGCTGAATTTTAAACACCACTCAAAATCTCAGAGTTCATCTAAGAAGAACACCTATTCGATCATTCTGCGCTTCCCGTGCTGTTTACATCATTGCTATTAAGTACTCGTAATTCTGCAGACACAACTAAAATCTGGAGTGGGCTGAGAACAAAGAAATGCAAAAGATACCAAGATTTCATGCTTTATCCGAAGTGTTCTTTAAAGCTGTTTCACTAGGAACACTTGAGCACAAACAGTATGTGTTAATTGAGTTGAATTGAGTGTGAATGCGCACCTCAGGCTTGCCAGCAGTAGTAAGGCTAAACAGACAACAGTGAGGAATTTGTATCCAAAGCAAAAATTAGTTTGAGAGGCTCTCAGGACTGGATAAGTTCTCCAAAGCATGTAATGTGCTTGGGATTTGAGCACATCTGGTAAAGTCTTTAAACAGAAATTAGAAAAGGGACTAACTTTTACTTATTAGGTCATCTACTCAATCTCCTTGTCAATGTAGGATTTTCCTTTGAGATATTCCCTTCAGGGTTAACTTCCTAGTGTTTCACTAATTCTAATTTGGGGATTTTGTCTGCAATGACACAGTGAATAATCAACTCAAAGAACTCCTTGCTGAAGGTTAGCCATGGAGCGAATTGCTCAGTAGTTCTTTAAAAAGGCCTCGATGCATTTGTTAATAGCATCTTCACCTGTACTATTGGCACAGAAATCAAGGACTATCAATCTAGCCATAGCTGGTCTCAAGACAATTTCCTTAATGGTATACTATAGTTGGATTATAAGACATTTGTATCAGCGTCTAAAGCATCTCTCAGTTCACTTAGAGACAGGAAATCAGGTTTTCTAACTGAGCTAATGCATGATGTTTTCTAGGCTATCCATCAGCAGTGTAGCCAAACTGCCTGTGTCAGTACAGCAATAAATATGAATGCAATCATGTTAAAGGGTGCACAGTGTGATTAAATCAGCTGCATGCTCAGCACAAAAGATGCGCTCAGACCAATCTCGCAGTAGATGGGTCACATCTGGCATATGCTAAGAGAGGGGGTTATAGAGAGTGACACTGGCTGAGGGTGAGTCCCTCCTGGCTTTGTGTCTGTGTGCTTCGTTGTAACTAGAGCATGGTGAGGGTCTGTATTCATACCAGGAATTTAAATGGTGTCAGGGAACATTTCTAGGAACTGGAACTTGATAACTTGTGTAAATACCAGCCCAATGCCTGGCACTGGTATGGCCTGGCTCAAATTAGCTGTTTCAAGCCTCCTTTGGGCATGGTCTGGGGCGTAGCACTGTTTGGTTCAAACATATTCATGTTTGGTTTCAGTGTGGCTGCCCTACTCCACAAGGCAGACACAGGTTGTTCTCCAAAAGCTGAGAAACACCCCTGGGCACATGTAACACATTGATATGTGTTTAGGGTGGGTTAGGGTGCCTGGTACCCACTCCTGTAAGAAGGAACCTTTGAGCTTGGTTTCAGCCCCTGCACTGCTCACAGTAGGGTTGAAGCATCCAGAGGCAGAGTTTGCAAGAAGCAAAGCTTATGAGAGTTCATACAAGGATTTGGGAAGTCCTTGCTGTCAGAACAATGTTGTCACCCTCACACTCAAGGTCCCATGTGGTTGGTTCCTGCCTCACTGTCTTTTCACAGAGCTTTTCACACTTGTGTGCCTGCCACAACAATCTGCATCACCCTTTGTAGTCCCCAGGCTTGCAGCCCTACGGACCCGCTGTGCCAAAAAGAAATAATCTCTCCTCCTTTTCTCTTTTCCATGGCCATCCCTGAAATGCACCCTTTCCAAAAAGGCCTATGAAGCCCAGTTTCCATACAGAAGAGTGTAACTTAATAGTCAACCATATAAAGAGAATTAATTGCAAAATATGTGGTTTGCATATTTGTCTATGGAGATGAATATATGTGTGTATGTACCTCCACATTATCTATCTATCTATCTATCTATCTATCTATCTATCTATCTATCTATCTATCTAATCTATTTATCTATCTATCTATCTATCTATCTATCTATCTATCTATCTATCTATCTATCTATCTATCTATCTATCTATATCATATATCTATCTACCTACCATCTATCTGTCTACCTACCTACCTACCTACCTATATCTCCACATATGTAGATAGGAAGGTAAATGTAAGACAAAAGGGCAAAGTAAGAAAATATTTGAGGCTCTTCCTTGACCCTCCTTTCCCATAACAACTGAAGCCCTGACAAATTTAGTGCTGTTATCCCAATAATGCTTTTGTGACAAAAGGAGAGGAAATAGGCAGGAAGAAATACAAATTGGTGGATGAACAGGGAGTGGATCCAGCTTGCCTGAAGCCTGTTCACCACAGCACTGCAAGTGGTGTGTGCTTGACCCACATATTCCTGGGTGCTGTAATCGAGTGAGCAATAATAATAAAGACCCATGCATCCAGAAGATAGATAATCTTTTACAGTTCATTTCAGGGGATTGTATCTGAGGTTTCTATATAATAAAACCCCCTCAAACCTAATGTCATGTAGACTGATGTGTAGGACTAGGAAAAATAGTTACTACTGAAGTGATTTAGGGTTAGTTACCCAGACCACCTACACATTATTGGACTGAAAAGTTTCCAAGTTCAGCTTGCAAAATGCTTCTCAAAGAGTAGCCTGCATGCCATATGTCTGCAAATGTTGCCTTCTATAGTACGTACAAGGAAATCCAACAGCCTTGGAAAGCTCATATTTCATTTGATGCTGCTGCTGTGTTTATAAGAAACAGAAGAAAAATAATGATCTGATGGCAGAATATGATTTATAGCTTTATGCGTAGGAGTGGGATGAAAACCCTGCCTCCTGGCAGACAGCCTCTTGTCCTGCATCTTTCCAGTCGCTTTCAACTCAGCAACAAACATCTAAAAGGAGCGGAGTTAGAGCTGACTGAGTTTTCCATTTAGGAAAGTCTGGGAAGTGGCCAGATACCTAAAAATGATTTTTGACTGAATAATCTAAGAGCAGACAGAAGCATTTCCGTTAGCTTTCTGCAATGCGTTTTACTTTTAACTACATTTTGGTTTTGGTTTAGGATGTAACTGCTGACTTTCTGCAGAGCTGACAGAGGCGCAAAGGGAAAACAGCACCCTGGATTGAACACTTCACGTGTGAAACTGGTACCGAACTCCAAAAAGAAGCACACACATGAGTGGTAAACAGTGACAATGCAAGTCACTGAGAGGTTCAGCCATGAGCATCGATTCAGGGCAGAGGCCAATTTAGGCCGTCATAGAGGAACATGAAACTGTATAGAAGATGGGCTAAGCATCTTCACTATGAATGATCAAAATCAGAGGGGCTTTATTTTCCGTTTTGCAGTGGAAGAAGTGCAATTGACATCATTTAGCTCAAACCAAAAGTCTTGCTGACAGCAGGATGATGCCAGTTAAATGTTTTCAGTCATGACGAGTCACTCGCAAACCCAGTTTCTTGGCTTTGAATAAGATGTAAGATCTAGCACCTTTGAAGTTTTTAAACATCTAAACCACCCAAAACTCATCCGCCTTCAAATGACTTCAGTGGGAGTTAGATACTTACCTGTTTCTGAAGACCTGGCTGAAGTGATGGATAAAAAAAGCGACTTCAGTTGCGAAAGATCTTAAAAAAGTTTCATCAATTTCTTTTTCCAATTCTGTAGCATGTAAATGTGGTTTGGCAAAACTTTGTCAGAAGACAAAATCCAAGGATAGATTTGGATTTTATTTTTTCTTATACTTTCCAGCATCAACGGTAATTTTGTAACTGGGGATGGTTTGGTGCCATTCCTAATTCTGACACGGAGCAGAGGGTACTTGATACAAAACCATGAACTGCTTTTAGAGAATGTAAGAGAAATTATCTACACAAACGGCTGCACAACAGAGTGGACTGAAGAGTCTTTTACAAAGAATATGCCAAGTCTGGAGGAGGGAGACATATTTTCATGACTTGTAATCCCAGTTACTGCAAGGTAAGGATTTTATCCACATTTCCCATTCAGGCCCTACATTAGTGACTCTCATGTGACCATGCATATGAACAACCCTCAGCAGATGAACTGCTCTCTGTAGGCTATAGCATAGTCACTGCTTCCTTAAAGTCCGACAATGAGTAGTTTCCTTTTGCAGCCACTTCCCCAAATGAGCCCAGGGACACATGAAACCTTTCACAGCATTGTCAAAACAGAAAAGAAATGAACTCTTCAACCAACCCAGATATTTTTTAACATTAATATTGGTGCTACTGGTGCTTCGAAAACCAGTGCAGCTGTAAAGCTGTAATAAAGTAAGAGGCCCTGCCCTGTGCTCATATAATGCAAATAACAAACATTTTAAGATCACCACTGGCTAGAAATCTCCATTTTTAACTAAATCACATCTTGCCTAATAGATGATATTGTAGATGTGACCGTTTAGTGACCTCTGGCACTTGATCTCTGGTAAACCTCTACCTAAATCATGGATGCTGTTGTGGTATAAGCCACAAGACCAAAGACGTAAGTGGCTTGAAGTCAGAATTGCTATTTTCTTGCACTGTGGTGATTTTTGTAGGTCAGAGCAAGGGTGTATCAACATGGACAGCAATGGGTCACCTCAAGCTCACTAAGAAGCAGCTTATGCTGGAGCAAAATCCTTGCACAAGGCTGACTGGTGCAGAGTATCAAGAGGCATTTTCACAGGTGTTGTAAACCCTGTTTCCACTCATCCAAAATCGTCCTACACAGAAACCCTCAAACATGCATAAAAAAACCATCAGGGACAAAATAAAATTAAAAAATGATTATTTAACATTTAATCTATATTTTTTATTCAGTTGGCAATGAAAACCATTGCTACAACATTGCAACAAACTTTCTGTGAATATTTTTCTTTGTGTATTCTGTTTCCAAATGAACAGTGCATCCTTTAATTAACTGTGGTGGGAAACACTGTCCTCAGGTCAGAGCAGTGATAAAAAATGCACAGCTCTGGACTCTGACATAAGACATAGGTCCTTCATCTGCCAAAAGCCTATGTGTGGTATTAGCCAAGTCACTCCATAACTTCCCTGTATCTATGGCATGTTTTTCTTCTTCAGTGTTTATACATATAAATAGCCACAAAAAGATTAATGATTGGTATTTGAGCCACTGGTCTGAAGTTAGACAGGTCCAGCTTTTAGCATTTAATTTAACATTTTTATCCAATGAACTATAATTGATACCTATTGGCCTTGTGCTTGCTGAAATTTAGGAGAGGGTCAAAAAACCTCAACTCAGATAAATGACCAAGAATAGCTTGAAAATCAAATATATTATTAAAAAGGGGAAAGGAAAAGTAGAGAAAAGGAAAAGTAGAGGAGAGGAAAAGTGAAAGAAAAAGGAAAGAAAAAGAGAAAGAAAGAGAGAAAGAGAGAAAGAGAGAAGAAAGAAAAAGAAAGAAAGAAAGAAAGAAAGAAAGAAAGAAAGAAAGAAAGAAAGAAAAGAAAGAAAGAAAGAAAGAAAGAAAG
>JBCJKH010009857.1:0-11536 GCA_039877255.1 Loriculus beryllinus | reverse complement strand
GGGCACCCTGTGCCAGCGCCTCAGCACCCTCACAGGGAAGAGCTTCTGCCTAAGAGCTCATCTCAGTCTCCCCTGTTTCAGTTTGAACCCATTACCCCTTGTCCTAAAGCCTGGTGCAGTGAATGCTCACAGATAACCTGTCCCTTCCCAGAAACTGGATCTGGTCCTTATCCAGGTAAGTAAGGACTGTGCTTCCTAGATGACTTATTCAAGCAGCCATGGCCTCACTGTTTTTTCCCCTCGCAAAGCATCAGGCTGGCATTGTGAGCACCACACTTTCATTAAAGTTTAATTTCCCTGAAGAGGGAAGTATTAATGAGAATAGGCTTAATTCTGTCAATAGGAAACAGACCCCAACAGGTAATTTGCTAATATAATGACTTGGGATTTTATCTGTTTCAAGCTTCATGATTACTATTCTGCTATGATGTGGTGCAGGTAATAACCATTGTCACCTCTGCTCAATGAGAAAATGAATTTAGAGCTAAGCCACCCTTTTGCACGTTCACGTCCCTGTGTATCCATTGACAATTCCACAGCCCCTGCTCCCCTTCCCCATGTGTGCTTCATCTTGCACCCTTGGGTGGTGGGGAGACACCAGCTTACTTAGGTTTGAGAGGTTTTGCCTTACTTAGGTTTTACCTTACTTAGGTTTTGCTCTTACTTAGGTTTGAGAGAAGCTGAAATGAAATGGGGACTGAGATCCACTTCAAGGTCCCTTCCAATACAAACAACTCCATGGTTTTATGATTCTATGGATCACAAAGAGCCAGAGGGAGATGTGAGCAAGGCTGGATCTGCCATTTGAGACTGCATCCTTCAATGAAAGGGAAGGACATTGTCTACCCTGAGCGGCAGAACGGGAGATGGGGAAGTTATTCTCAGCGTGAGTGATCCAACTTGTCAGGGAAGAGCAGATGTTCTGGGCAGACATTTGCATGTAATCAAACCCTCTGGGTTTTGATTGATAAAATTGGCAGTGGCAAATTTCCAGCCAGCCCCCTGCAATCAAGGAAGGAGAAAAGCTTGTCAACAAAGGAAATGAATGAAGAAAGCATGGGATATAGAATCATAGAATAGTTTGGGTTGGAAAGGACCTTAAGATGATGGCACCCAAGGCTCTGTCCAACCTGGCCTTGAATATGCTGCGACTTGCATCAGGCTCCTTAACCTGGGGCTCCCCAAGCTGGCCTTTGGGGTGTGTTTGCACCTTGATCATATCCCCTCCTCTGGGCACCCTGGTTGTGTGGTCGTGGTCCCTCAAGATGTTGTTGGTGCTGTTTCCCATCCCTCCAGCAGCTCTGCAGGGCCATGCTGCCCATGGCAAGGCTTGTGTGATGTGTCCTTAGGATGTGGGGAGCCAGTGTGTGACCCGTAACCATCCAGAGCATGTATCTGTATAGAGGCACATTGTGTCTTTCAGGTGCTGAGGATGGGGGTCTGTGCACACTGCACCTTCCCCTTTTACCCTGGAGAAGAGCATCACACGGGGCCTGGTGGGTCCCCATGGGGATTGGGGTGTGGGGCAGGGACAGAGGGGGGTTTGCCTGCTCTGTGTGTGTCCAGGGCAGCTCTCTTGGTACCACGGGGACGTTTTGCTCCACAGCCCAGCTCAGGGATCGTGCTGCCTTCGGCTCTGGTCGATTGGACACGCAGCAGCCTCTGAGGCAGAGATAAAACACGTCCTTCCTGTCTGTGAGAGGGTAAATTATTGACATACTTAATAAGCATAACTTATCATTAGCCATAATTCGTGCTGGTGGCAGAGGCACAGCTGTTCCTGGAAAGCTGCGTGCCTCTGAATTTCAGATGCCTGTGGGCTGGGACAGAGACAGGGATGTCACCATGCACCATCCTTCCCCTTCCCAGGGCTTTGCACAAGGCTCAAGCTGTGTGTGCTGGGAGGAAGGGGAGTTTGGGCACTGTGTGCCTGTTCCCAGCTCCAGCAATTGGGAATGCAATGAAATGAGGAGCTCTTGCAGGATGTCCCTGGAGCCGTCCAGCCTGCAGCCATGTGAGGCCAAAGAGCCTTGGTTGAAGACAAGGTCTGCTTCTCCAGCAGCCCATGCTGGTCCTGCTGGCAATGCCTCGGAGGGTGGCTCCAATCTCCTTTATCTTCTCCCCCATGGTCACCCTGGTCCCTACTGTGGTAGAAGCAGGAAGGGGAAGTTCCCACAATCTGCATCACTAACCATTTGCAGGGATGGAGAAAGCCCTGAGCCACTTGTCACAAGTGGTCAGGGCACCTGAGGAGGAGGGACTCTGAAGCCTCTCACACTGGGGACTTTGCACAGGGTTTGGGGCTTTCACAGCTGAGAGGTGAAGTTTGATCATTCGGGGTGGGAGCTCAGGGTGCTGTGCCATTGACAGGGCAGGCAGGATGGGGTCTGGGTCCAAGCCAGTCTCCTCTTACCTGGCCAGACAGGATGCTACCAGCTCCCTTCGTGCCCCTGGTAGAAGGAGAGGAGATTTCTGGTCCTTATCTTCAAGGTGCAACCTAAGGAGGCTGCTCCGGGTAGTTGAGCAGCCAGCAAATGTCCCTGGCTTCAAGGTGCCTTTCAGTAGAGCATCCTTTGCTCCTGCACCCCTGAACTCAGCCCTGGGTGTCAGCCTGGCCTTTGGAAACCTCTCCTGGGGATCCTGGGGATCCTGGCACACTGGATGTCTGCAGAGAAGAGCTTGTGGGCTCCCAAGCATCCTCACTGATCCAGGCAGGCACAGGGATTGCATGACCAAGGATGCTTGCTCAAGGCCCGTGGTGCTTTACTGGAGGCAGCAGTCAATGCAGGATGTTTCTCCATCTCCTCTCATCTTCCTTTCTCCCCCGTGCACACATCGTTGCTGTTTCTCCCTCGGCAAGGAGAGACACTCATTGAATGTCAGAGGACAGCAGGTGATTTAAAGCAGTTTATAAACAACCTTTTCCCAGAGGGGTTGTAGGAGGAGCCAGGGACCCATGGCTGAGCAGCAAGGAGATGAAAGGAAGAGCTTGGGCAGCCCATTGCACCCAGCATGTCCTTGGCTATGCAGGGACCCCTGTGCATGTGTGCAGCCTGGACCATCTCTGATGGAGAGCCAGGTTATGGGTGCTTCTCTGCTTTTATGAACAGGTTACTTGAGCAGGTAGCCCCAGGTGGCCCTGTTCTCCATCATCCCATGGCCCTTCCCTGCCAAAACTCGCATCATGGATGCTATGACGTGCTCTAAGATGGTCACATGTAGATGGTCTGCTCCAGCCCCAGGCTCTTCTACTAAGGACTCTGTGGAGAATCATGGAATCATAGAATAGTTACGGTTGGAAAGGACCTTAAGATCATCCAGTTCCAACCTCCCTGCCATAAGCAGAGACACCTCACACTAAACCATGGCACCCAAGGCTTTGTCCAACCTGGCCTTGAACACTGCCAAGGATGGAGCATTCACAACCTCCCTGGGCAACCCATTCCAGTGCCTCAGCACCCTCACAGGAAAGAATTTCTTTCTCATATCCAATCTAAACCTCCCTTGTTTAAGCTTTAACCCATTCCCCCTTGTCCTGTCACTGCAGTCCCTAATGAAGAGTCCCTCCCCAGCATCCCTATAGGCCCCCTTCAGACACTGGAAGCTGCTCTGAGGTCTCCATGCAGCTTCTCTTCTCCAGGCTCAACAGCCCCAACTTTCTCAGCCTGTCTTCATATGGGAGATGCTCCAGTTCCCTGAGCATCCCCAATCATCATGATAGTGCCCCAAGCAGATCTCCATCAATCACCAGCTATTCTGCCTGCTGGCAGGGAGCTCTGCCTGCAGAAACCCACTCAGAAGCACTTGTTACCTTGGCACTAGTCCTGGGGCCTCCGTTTGCAGCGTCTGGAGTCCCTGCTGGATCTGGAGGAGCGCCTGCATGGCGCGGGGGTTGGTGAGAATGGAAAGGGAATCTGGGTTCTGCATCTGGGAACAAAGGCACAAAAGACACAGAGGTACCAAACAGCGAGAGCTCAGGCAGCCAGGGAGCCTCCAGCTTCAAACCTGAGCAGCAAAGAGCAGAGCTGTGCCTCTCGCCCTGCAGCCAGAGCCAACCTGCGAGCCTGGTTCCTCCTCCAAGTCTCCAGACTGCAGGGCTCATCTACAGAGCTCCTCAGGGTTTAGAGCCAACTTCCTAAAGGAACTGGGTGAAATGAGATTAGAACTGGAGGCACAGGCCTTGGGAATGCAAGGGATTTTCTCTGATTTACCGGAATGAAGCAGCTGCTGGAGCACAATTTGCTGTTTTCCTGTCTGTAACCTCGTTACAGTGAGAGACTGTCCACAGAGGCCTTTCATGGAGCTCAACTACCCTTTAGGCAATGTAGATGACTTACTGCAGGCTGCCTTCTCTAAACAAGCTCTTCCTTTTTTGTCTCCCCTGTGCAAGCCCCTTTCTTTCTCAGCCCAAGCCACCCCAGCCCACATGCTTCCTAGTCCACTTGACTAAGCAGCCCCGACTCTCCCTTTCCTACAGGGGATGGAGAAGCTCTGGAGCCCTGGGGCTGAGAGCAGCACAGGGCCAGACAGAGGCCTTTACCTGCTGCAGGAAGACAGGGAGCTGAAGGCGGAGCTGTTCTTGAAGCTGTGGATTCCCAGCAAAGAGGGGGACATTTACCATGATCTAACAAGAGACAGCACACGTAGGTAGGGTCAGAGGGTTGCTGCCACTGGCTGTTAAGCACTATGTAACTAAGCCACGAAGAACAAGTCAGTCATGCCTCTGACTCCCTCCCTGGGCTTTCAACATGTTCCCCTGCTAAAGGGGACTGAAACAGGACAGCTCAGTTCCTGGCAGCTGTGTTGAACAGTGGCCATGGGCAAACAGAAGGGCCATTCCAATGTCCCTTTGAAAGCCACTTTTTTTTGTTAGGGCTCTGCTAAGACACCAGGTTCAGTACTGTGGAAGCCTTCAAGCAACTGAGAAATACATCAAAACTGTCTATACTCCCTGAGGAACCATTCCAACTAGAGAAGCAAGCACAAGCACTGTGAGCACAGCCTGGCTGATGACAGAAGACAACTGCAGTGCTTTTACCTGTGCTGCAAAGTCCGGGTTCTGGGCAAGAGTCTGCATCATGCTCCTCATGTAAGGGGCAGAGATCATGTTCTGCATCAGCTGAGGGTTTTCAGAAATCTGCTGCAGGAGTCCTTGCATCTCTGGGCTGTTAAACATCCCTGCAAAGGGGAAAGGGAAGAGAAGACAAAGGAAAACCTCTTATACAAGCTTGAACACTGCTGTAATGCATACAACAGCAATGTGTTCACTTCATCCCCTAGCCAACAGGGACTGTGGCTGTGGACAGCCATGGCAGTGCTTTGCGTGCCACTCTCCCATGCTCTTGTGGGCTGCAGGGGCATTAGAATTCCCCAAGTAACTTTCTAACAGGGCACACCAGAAATAACCCAGCTGGGCTGGAATCAGCCATGAACAGGCACCTGAATGCCCCCCAGGAAGCCCAGGCAGTAGCATCCCCTGGCTCCTCTCTTGCCTACGTACCAGCCCCAATGCTAGCAGCATTCAGCCCAAAGGGGTTGGATACAGTCGGTGTGCTCTGAGTGGCTGCTGAGCCAGTGCTGCCTTCGCTGCTGGGTGCCTGGCTCTGGGAAGCAGGAGGTGTAGGGCTCCAGGGGTTTGGTAATGGTTCTCTGTTCTCCGTCCGTAAAGGCTGCGAGCTGGAGCTCTCAGAATTCCCCGTCAAGGAAGAGAAAGGATTGTTGCCAAACTAGAGAAAAAAGAAGAAAAAGAGAACCACAATCAGTTAGTCCCAGCAGAGAATGTCAGATTAAACCCACCACAGCAGGAGCTGGGGAACAGACCAGCACATTCATCCAGGTCCAGAACTTGCTGAGCTCATGCTGTAATTTGCCTCCTGAGAAATGTCTATCTACAACACACCTCCTTCACAAAAAGACCAGGCTCAAGGGGCGGCCACAACCCCAGATTTGGCTCCCAAATGCAGGGCTTCCAAAACCAGCACCTGGACATACCAGTAGGTAATGTTAGACTGGAGTAGGTCTGCAGAGCCTTTTGCAGACAGACCTGTGCTCCCTCCTCCTGTGCTTCAAGCCAGCTGGAGCTCAGCCAGCTCCAATCCAAAGGCATCAGGCCTGAGCTAATAAGTAAGCCAGGCTGAGAGCAGAGGGCTGTGCTAACGAAGCTTCCCAGAGGTGATGGCTGGCATCCAGCCTGCCTGCAGACCAAAGGAGCCAGGGCAGGTCTCTCTGCTCACATACACCAAAGCAGATGACAGGCACTGCACAACATCCTCCTGTTAGTGGCTGCCTTTATCATGCAGAGCAGCCATAGAATCCCAGATTGGTTGAGGTTGGAAGGGACCTTAATGCTTATCCAGTCCCAACCCCCTGCCACAAGCAGGGACACCTTCCATTAGATCACGTTGCTGCAAGTCATGCCCAGCCTGGCCTTGAACACTGCCAAGGATGGAGCATTTACCATTGCTCCGGACACCCTGTACCAGGGCCTCAGCACCCTCACAGTAAAGAACTTCTTCCTTGTATCTAAACCCCACAGCCCATACCTGCTCCCTGGCTGCACTGAACATGGGCTCCTGGATGTCCGTGTACATCCGGCGCAGGGCGTTGTATCCTCCTGGAATGCTCTCGAGGTTGCTCAAAGCACGGTCCTGGTTCCGCATCATCTCCTGCATCATGGCAGGGTTACGAGCCAATTCCATTGTCTGGGAGAAGGAGGAAAATGTGGAAAGCTCAGGCCTAAGTGCAGTGTGGAAGACTGGAATGGATTAAGTGAGTGGGGAGCAGCCCAGGGGTATTCTATTGAGCCAGCAGCCAAGCAGTGAAAGAGTTAAACCTGGGCTCCCAGAAGGAAGAGTATAATTAAACCCATTTCACAGCCAGGGAGCAGAAAGATCATTTATCCAAGCAAAGAGAGCCCCCGGATCCTGGCTCCTCCCATCCCTGCTCAGCTCTTCCTTCCCAACCTCAGCTCAGCTGGAGGAGATTGTTTTGTTTCTAAGCACTATCGGAACATCCAAACATTTAACACCCATATGTTCCCACTCAAAGGAGATGGACTGCATTCAACAGCTGAGAAGGTGGAAGAGAATGGATCCTTCCCACTACCAAGAAATTCACCCTCTCCAAAGTTCTGATGGGTCTCCCCTAGAGAAGAAACCTTCAGATCCCATCTGAGGTGATGCCCATGCAGTTTGCTCCTACAGCTCTGGACTTTCATGTGTGCCTGACATAGTTGAAAGATAACTGAGAAGCAGATGGAAACCAGGCTCATTGAGCAGTAACCCAGAAAGACCTTCTGACAAGTCCTCCTGGGGACAGCAGAGTCCTGTCAAGGGCTATTTAACACTCAGACTCCCATACTCATCCCTTATGCTCCCTTTCAGATGAACCTTCCATCTTCCACTCCTCCAGGGAATCGGTTCCCTTTGTTCTGGGATTGTATGGAAACCTTTAGGATTCCAGCCTACAACTAGTCCTCCCTGCTCTGCTACAGACAGTAAAATACTGACTGTGCAGCTCTGTAGTCTATAGTTTATCCAGAGAAACAGAGAGAAACAAAAAGCTTTTGCAGTAGCTTCACTTCTTCCTGCCTGCTTTTTCTCCCATTCCTGACTGAGAACACAACATCTACTACACAGCACATTAGGATGATCCCAATATCCTTATTTTGCCCAACATACGATGGATTCAATAGCCCTGAAAGGAAGATGAGAGTTCCAAGTATGTGGGCTGAGTACTCAGTATTCACATAATTCAAGACCACCATCTGTTTGTGGGGAGCTTACAGCAAGAAGGAAGAGATCTTGAAAATCACTGATCTGGCATCACACACTCCCTTTGGAAGCTGGTCCACAGAGATACTCTTGAACATGCTTTCAACAGGCCCTGGCATGTGACTCACCTGCCTCATGAGCTCTGGGTTATTCAGCATGTGGCTTATCTCTGGATTTCGTTCCATGAGCTGCTGCATCTGGGGATTGGCCATGATCATCTGCCTCATGAGGTCTGGGTTAGACATCATGTTCTGCACCAAGGGATTCTCCATTATCTGAGAAAGCATCTCTGGGTTGGACATCAGCTGCCGCTGCATCTGCTGCTGAAGCTCCATGAAGTTGGCAGAGCCCATCCCAAGGTTGCCCAGCCCAGTGATGCCACCAAAGCCAGCTGGAGAGGGAACACCACACAGTGAGATGTGTGAGTCAGTAACTGTCAGCAGCTGCAAGAGGACAAGCACCCACGCTGATCTAGAGGTAGTCTAGATCCCTGTGGCAGCCAGCTCTGAGGGAGAACACCCCCTAAACACGATTCATGAAGGGCTTTGGCATCACCCATAGCAGGGAAACTGAGGCACGCTGCCGGAAGTGACTCCTGCAACACCTACAGCAAGCAGAGACAGCTACAGGGCTCAAGAACCCCAAGACCCTGGGGCAATCCTAGGAAACTCTTCTTTGGTGTCACACCTCAGAGCCATCACTTACACAGGATGGATGGAGCACTATTAGGGCCTCCATCTCCAGGACCTCCCATGGTCCCTGAGCCACTGCTCCGCCTGCTGCCAATGCCGGCGTCGGGACCGGTGCTGCTGGATGTGGAAGGCTGAGATGGGGCAGCAGGAGAAGAAGGGGTTGCACTGGGGGCAGAAGCAGCATTGGGGGCAGAAGCAGCAGATGTTGAATCTTGGACCCTGCAAGGAAACAAGAAAGGCAGCATTAAACTCCAGAGATGCAGGAAGGGTGAGCGGAGTCCCCTGTGCATGGCCGCAGCCAGTTATCCTCACACTCCCACCTGCACAGATGGATCCGCAGCTGTGCTTCCAGATGCCTTCCATCAACCTGGAATCTGCCTCCCATCCTGCTGCATAACAGCCCCTGACATCTTAACCTGGCCCACGCAAAGTGGTTTGACTGCTCTTACCCCCAGTTCTATCCAACTCTTCCTTGAATCCCACTGAACTATTTACCTCAGCTATATCCCTGAGCAATGAATTTGCTCCAAACAGGAAAATCCTCCTGCTGCTCCCACAGAAACCACAGGAGGTTACAGCAGGGCTGGTGCATGGGGGAAACAAGGACCTGCTGCTCTGCAAATCCTCCCAGGCACTGAATATTCCCATCAGTGCTCCTGAGGGCAAAAATAAGCATCAGCATCACTCAAACCCAAAATCCACTTTACTCACCTCAAATAATCCTATTATGCCACCGACAAGTTGGGGATTCCCCCCGCCCCCCCCCCAAAAAAAACCTTTCTCAAACTCTTTTTCCTTTTTCACTCTTATTCCAGGGCTTTAAATATCAAACCTGAAGGGCCCTGTCCACGTTCCAGCCTCAGCCGAAAGCCAGAAGGCAGAGAATGAGGAAACAAAGCAAATAGGAAGCTGAACCAAAAAGGAAGAAGGAAGCTAGAGAAAAGTCACTTGGTTTTACTCAGCCAGGAAGAGGCTGTGATGTTCTCAGTCAGCATTTGCCTAGGACTATCAGGAGGGAAAACCAAGAACAAGCAGCCCAGGAAAGCTCTTGTTTCCCTTTTGAAATGGTTCACAAGTGCCACAGCCAGCAGTAAACAGCATCAGGCAACCTGGAGATGCTGAATCCAGAGAGAGGCCTCCCACAGAAGCTGACAATGCACACGGCTTTGTGAGGAAGAAGGGGGAAAGAAAAGAAGGCCCTAATCTTCAGGAAGCCAATAAGAACCACATAAAGAGCCACAGCTCCCAGGGAGCCAGATGAAGCTGCAGCAGGGAGCCCCAGAAACAGTTGCGAAGGGGGGGTTGAGATCAGTAAGATGTGGCTGCACATCAGTGTGAAGCACAGCAACTGTTCCCTGGAACCTTCTGGCCTCCATTGGAGAGCACTGCAAAGAGCCCAGCGCTGCAGGGATCAATCCTGTGTCCCTTTCTAAGATGGACATGAGTGAGCTCAACCTGGGAGCATCAGGGGGTGAGCCTGCTGCCTGCACATGGCCTGAGCCTCGCCCCCCCACCAAGGTACAGCACCCACCTCTCTGCCCTTGCCCATGCAGACATGCCTCTGGGTACCACACAGAGGCACTGCTCTGCCTTACAGAGTGCTCTGCACACATGGTGTGCCTCCCACAGCACTTGAGAGAGCCTGAGCACAGGCTCAGAGCAGAGGATACAAGAGGAAGGGAAAGAAAAACTGGGTGTTAGTGTCCATTTCAACACAAAGCCATTGGGACAGCCACTTCAGTCACCAGCAGCTTCTCATGGCTGGAACAGGCATCAAGTTCCAGAGGGTTCTTTCAAGATTCCCAAGTTATAAAGGCTCAAAATACAGGAGTTGTATTAAAAAAAGAGGCAACCTTCTCAGGCACTTCCCACGAACTTACTTACACTTACTGTGTAACCTAGGAGAAAGGGAGCCCTAGGGATAAACCCCACTGCTGCAGGGAGAGAGCTGGGATGAGAGGCTCATGGATCACCACCACCAAACAAGTCCTTCAGTCACCAATGGGGCAGAAACGTCCCCCCCATGACTTCCCTGCATCATCCATTTACCCTCAGCCCCCAAACCAAAGCAGTTTCTTACTTCTGGGGAGTCTTGATGACCAAGTGCACAGTGAGCCCATCTTTGATCCCATGTTGATTCAAAGTGTCTCCATCCTTCAGGATCTTCCCAGCGAAGATCAGAACCAGCTGATCCTGTTTGGCTTTAAACCGCCTGGAAATCTCTTCTTTGAACTGAAAACAAACCCCAAACAAAGCATTGCTCAGGCAAAAGGAGCAGCAATGGGATGCTCATCCTCCAGGTAGCACATCCACGAAGGAAACAGCGGAAGGAAACACCAGGCCTTCAGCACCTCACCCAAAAGGAGCCCATGCAGGTACCAAGCAAGCTGCTGAGGATGCTTGCTGAAGGTTTCCAAGTGTGTATGTCAAACCTAATCCAAATTCCCCCATTTCTTCTTCTCACTCACTGAACTGCTTCTGTCTCTGCTTGAGGTTTTTCCTAAGGAAAGCCCAACTCAGCTTCAATACAGGCCAGAGCTCTATGGAAAGGGAACAATCCTTTCTCAGCCAATGGAAACAAACTAGGTCTTCTCCAATTCCTATTCCTGCAACTGAATTCCCTGGGAGCACGCTATGCCACACAGCCACCTCTTCTTTCCCGTGTGATGGGGAGGCATGAAGCCCGTCAGTGATAACCCAGCTGGGGCATTCCCAAGTTGATTTCAAGGAAAGCCACAAACTGCAGGGAATTCACAGGGAAAAGCCGGCACGGAACGAAAAGCAACAGAGGAGCTCACAGCCTTCGCATTGGAACCCTCCCCAACAACAGCCCTGGCCTCATCCTGCTCTATGCAGCTGGCAGGACTCCTACCCCTACCCCAGGGCTCTCTTCACGCCATAACCTCGTGCCCTCCCTCTACCCCAGAGCAAGCCAAGCGCCGTGCCCATGACACCGTGTCCCAGTGGGCACAGCCACAGGGCAGCGCTGGAACCAGCCCCTATGGAGCTCCCATCCCCTTCCCTCTGCTCCATTCAACCAAAGCCTTGCCCAGCTCCTCTCCCCCCACCCCC
>JBCJKH010009855.1:6184-18246 GCA_039877255.1 Loriculus beryllinus | reverse complement strand
TGTTCAAGGCCAGGTTGGACACAGGGGCTTGGAGCAAGCTGCTCCAGTGGAAGGGGTCCCTGCCCGTGGCAGGGGATGGAGCTGGATGAGCTTTAAGGTCCCTTCCAACACAAACCATTGTGTGATTCCATGTTTGGAAATCCCAGACAAAAGATGAAGTTATACCTTTAGCACCCAGTGGCAAATTCTTTATGGAAAAAGAGGACACACATGAAGGATGTGCAGAAGCAATACAGGAGCTGCAGGGTAAAGCAAGCTCTGAGGAAGAAGAAGCAGGCACTGGCCTGGGTGCGCAGAGAACAATTTGCTGTGTGCCAGGCATGCCCATCACTTTTCCTCTTTGGCTAGACGAAGCTACAGCTCCCCATTACAAGACACAAAGCTGCTCTGAAAGCTTGAACCAGGCTCTCCCTCCCACATGCATTTCTGACATTTCAGAGGAACATAGTTGGTTCAAGTCCCATGTCCATAAGTACCATTAAACACCTCTTCTCTTTGTCACAAAGTGTCTGCCTCTCACACTCCCACCCCCAGCCCCAAAAGTGACTACTTTATGAAGGAAAAATGGAGATGCTGAACAGTCCCCAGGATCTGGCAGCACGGTCACAGCTCCCCAAAGGAAGGATTACTTTGGAGGCAGCTGCCAGCTGGCCCTCTGGACCTTTGCTCCTTGGCACAAGGTTATGCTCCTTGGGGCCCACTGTACACAGAGCCCGAAAGGACTCTCATGAGGAGACAATCTCTTACTTGCTCCTCTCCACACACACAAAACCCCATCCTACCCTCTGGATTGCTCCTCAGGTTTGAGTTCACTGAACAGAATATTATCATCTCACTGGCTAGAGACATTTTAACTGCACTCAGATTGCTTCTACCAAAATCCAGTTTTGGTGACTAAGAGCATTAAAAAATCCCCCAATTTTATTTTGCTCCAACCCACTCCTGACTCAAAACACTAATCCCCTTTACACCTTTCCTTCAGAGCCAGTCCCAACCTGCAGCCCCTTCTGCCTGGCAAAAAACACCAGCAAGCTTCACTTAAAAAACAGTTAAAAGCCCTATGAGAGCATGCTGGAAAAGAGTGGATTTTCCTTCTGTCCCACAGCAGGGTGGGCACAGGGGGCTGGCTGCAAGGTCTGCCTTGGCAGCTGAGCAGGAAGAGCTTCTGGTCACATTACAGTGCCCCTCTTCTACTCTTACTGCACTCACAGCCCTCTGGAGTGACAAGGATATTGTAAAACCACCACAGGCTATCACATTCAGGTATATCACATTCAGATATCACAGATCACTCTTTAGGAAGGAGTTCTGATAGAGCTGCACAAAAGCCTTTCACAGTTCTTAAAAATAAACTAGAAAAAACCTAGGTCTGAAACATTACAGAGCTGAAAACAGCATCCCACAAAGAACAAACATATCAAACAAATTGAAACAGTTTTTGATTTCCATTTGTTATAAGCTTTTTAAAATACATTTAAATCCATAAAGGAACCTCCTCCATAAAAGCTCTTGTTCATGTCTGGTTCTAAGCAGGTTCGCTAAGTTTCTTACGTAATTATTATGATAATCACAAGGTTAGCAGCTGCTTATGCTGCGTTTGATTCCCTTCTCAATCTTCTTCCCCTCCAAGCAGGCAGGGGATGAGAAGGGTGAAAAAAGTCATGAGGGATATCTGACTACTGTCTATAGCTTCTGTGAATAAACTACATTGAGGGCAGTAATTCAGAGACAGAAGGTTGGCTGCATCCACCCCACTTTAAATCTGACTCTGTTCCTTTCAAGTTTTCAGTTTGTCAGAGCATTTAGAAAGATTAAGGGCTTCGTCACCCTCACTGGGGCACTTAGAGTTTTGCCAGCAGCAGTCTGATGATGTTTAAGAATCTGCTTTTGAACAGACAACAAGGAAGTATTTGTTTTTAGAAGGTATTTTGTGAAAGAAACAGTCATTTTCAAACAGGTAGTTATAATGAAATCAACTGGAGCACCTCCAGCTTCTGATCAGGCTTAGGATGTTTGAGCATTCAGAACTCAAGCATTAATAAATACATATACACACATAACCTGATGGTGACACTACATTTAATTGCTTTTGTCCTGTATTCACAAGCAACATTTGCCTTTCCTGAGTGGAAGGAATGGCAACTTTCCTCTTCAGAATGCACCCACTGTTAGAAGCCTGTAGTGACCTCATTAGAAGTTATTTCCATGGCCACTACCCTGTTTGCTTTTGAGTTACTAGTGGTTTCTCATGGAGCAGTAAGAACTCAAAATAGCTTAGCATGGGCCAAGCTCAGGCCACTGCCACCCACTTTTCTGTAGTTCATGTCTATCAAAGGGCTTCCTGTTGTTCTTACTGGGTTCCCCCTTTAACTTATCTTCTGTGACTTGACTGCCAGTGGAATTAACTTGAGTCAGCACTGACTTTCTTTGACCTATATGTGATGCACAGGTCAGTTCCCAGCCTCATTAGACCTGTACAAACTCTTGCAGTCTCCATCCCCACTAGCTGATGAGTGTTTGGGACACAGGGTTGGCTGAGCCACGCTGCCAGCTAGGCCTCTGCTCACAGAAACAGCAAGAATATAACTCTCAAAAGGTCTTCCCAAGCAGAACTTTCTTGTTGAGGAAAGCTTCATCTGACAGACCTCATTCCAAAAGTGAAACTCACCTCTTACAAACTTTGTTAGTAATCCATACGTATGCCACAGAACACTTTTTCTTACCCTAAAATAGCCCAGAAGAGCAGAAGCAAGAAACTATTCATTGGGCCATGTCTGAATCACCAGGAAACATGCACTGAGTTGTTACTGCACGTTATACAAATCACTGCTGGTACTGCAAAGGCATCTGAACTGTCTTAGTGCTCAAACACATCTGTACAGCTGTGCCCATCTGTTCTAACTTGTCTATCTGCAGCCTGTGTTACCATGACAAAGACTTAGCATAAAGCACTGAACAGATTGCATGTATAGACTGTGTTATAGCATCCTCCTGCATAGTGCCTTCAGCTGGCTCAGGTACCGCTCTTACTGCTGCAGCCACACCTTCTGGCTGTGGGCTAAGCATACAGCAGCACCAAGCTCGGCCTGAAAACAGTGCCACAATGGGGTGATGATTAATCCAGGACTGAGGGAATATATAAAGCTGCCCTCCTAATTATTATATAGGCACAGCTAATTACAAGGTTTTTATCCTAATTGAAATTACTCTGCTGTCACTTCACATCAGGATTTTGCAAGGAAGGGCAGAAATAAAAGAAGCCCGGTAGCGGCTTGTAACAATGAATTCTGCCGGCTGTACGATACAGCACACAGAACCTATTCCTGGACCTTCAAAACTCCCTGTGAAGGATGAGATCCAGTTATTTTCTGGATACACACCTTCCAGCTCCTTTCAAATTGCAGCTTGTGTACTTCAAACAACCATGTATCAATGATAGCAAACAGACCTCTTTGCTGCTGTTTGCACTGACTTATTCTTCCTATAACTCTATGTAATGTTAAATCTACCTACTATCTTTAAGGTAACTATCTTAAGAAGAAGGTACTATCTTTACCTTCTTCAAGGTAAAAAGCATATCTCTTTAAACCAATAAACAACCCTTGGGTTTGTATTCTCGTATTTATTGTAAACAAGTTGAGCCTCAGACCTCTATTCATTTTTTATGCCACCAAGTACAATTCAGTGAGGCTGACATTCAGCATTTAAAACCATGCTCATACATCTAACCCACGCTTTTCAGTGATGAATATCTAAAATTCAGCTAGTTCTATAAAAAGGGAGCCCAACTTCACATAGTTAAACTGAAGAGAAACAAAACAGAACAAAATTATCAGTGTCTAGTACTGGCAAATGACAGCTGGAAGGACTGCACTAGCCCTTCCCCTTTAATCACACACTTGTCTCTGATTTTCATCAAGCTTCTGCAAGAAGTATAACCTGTAAAAGAATCTGTGAAGTTAGAAGATTAAATAGTATAGA
The DNA here is from genome assembly GCA_039877255.1 of Loriculus beryllinus. Lineage (NCBI taxonomy): Eukaryota > Metazoa > Chordata > Aves > Psittaciformes > Psittacidae > Loriculus > Loriculus beryllinus. Next base: position 14,265 of record JBCJKH010009855.1, on the reverse strand, counting down.
TTTGAAAACTGGTTTTGATCTGTATGCGTACTTCTTGACGTGGCTGAGTGTATGGGAATTCTTATCCCAGTTTTCAAGCCACCAGATCAAACTACCTCCCTGGCAAATGTGTGTTATTCACTTTACACTCTGAACAATCAATATCTAAAGCAGCAGTGGTCCTTCACCAAACCACCTTCTGCACACTTTGTCTCTCTCACAGGTAGTGAATCAGCACAGATCTTTCCTAATATTGTCTGTTTATTTGGTCATACTGTAACAGCACCTAATGACCCCAAATGAAGTGTCATAAAGCAAATGTCGCCATTCCAAAGATCTTTCAGTCTTAGCAGCTTATAATCAAAACCTCAAACTCTTTTATCATGGTTACTAGGCAAAAGAAAGAGCTGATACAGGCACAGCAGACTGGATGCTAAACACAATATAATCATTCTGAAATGCTCACCCAAAGGCAGCACATCATGAAGCAAGCTTACTGCTCCTCTGCCGCCAAAGCTTCCACACAAGTGGTCACAGAGCAGTTCCACATCTGATTTGCTTATCTGCTGGGAGAGAACTCTCTCTTATCACAGTGATACCAACAAGTGTGTGTCAGGCCACACACAGATACTGATGTTTAGCTGTTTAGACAAGTGTTTTTCCTCAGTCTTCCCTCATCCTCCCAGGAAAAAACAGGCAGCTTTCATTTTATTCCAAATATTAATTTGGAATAGTAGTTTGCATAATGCTATTGCCATTAACATACTGGCTTACAAGCACCTCCTGCAGCAACTGCCAGACTGGACAAAATTGAAAGACTAAATACCAGCAAAAATGCCATTAAGGTACTTTTAGGGATAAGAAAGTGATTGCCTCATAGATGATTACTAAAACCAGAAAATACCTGGGGAATGATGGGTTAAGGAGTCTGTAGAGAAAGGATAATTGGCTTGCACTGGCAGAATTAACGTCATCATACTTAATGCATCCCTGTACCTGACCCCTTTTTCCCTGCCTGCAAGCCAGTTCTAGCAGCAACAAGTAGCTGAAGCTCCAGAAATGCTTTTGGGTATTTCATGACAAGGCCTCCATGGAAAATGTTACTACATGTAACTAAAATGTATTTTAAATGCACCACCTGGCCATAGAGCCACATTGTATCATGATAAATCTAATCCTTCCTATTTCTATGGACCCTGCTGTTTGTCACATTGTTACTGCATTATATCTAGACCTTATTATATATAAAAGAAACAAACCAAGGAATTCTAGGCCATTATTTCTACCCATTTGTTAAATGGACTCCTAAAGGTTTGATTGTGGACAAACTGCAAAACTCTGAGGAAATCAGAAGCAAAATCAGAAAGCATTACACAGGAAGCACTCAGATCAATGACAGATTAAAAGAATCATTTGAGCAAAACTTCACAAACACAGCTCCAGACTGAAAGCCACTTACTGGCCATGATATACCAGAATAGATAGTGAAAGAGCAAAGCAGTGAATGAAATCAGCAGATGAAACTGTGACATTTCCCTTGTTTGCAGTTAAAACCCACAATGCATGACAAGGACTGCTAACACTGAGCCTGCAGTGGTGGTTGCACTAAGTCTTGACAAGTTTTCCAGATACAGAGGAGAAAGCATAATGAGAAATGCTAACACTTTATTTGGCCTTGTACTCTGAGTACTTAGAATGCAGGTTTACTTTTATTAATCAAATAAATTAGAGATCAGTTCCCCTTGAGTATAATGTAGAGTACTGGCAGGGTAATAGCAAACACAGCACACGTCAGTGCAGTGCTGTAAATAGAATTCCTCTTGATCTGTGCTTCCAGTCTCCGCTCGGTATCACACAGCTCTAAAATCACATCTCTCGCAGCAGAAGCCTGGCCCTTACCTTCTGCTGAAGACCTTGGCATGGCTCTTTCTGTTGTTCTAGCATGAACAGCGAGTTTAACACTCTGCAGCTCGGACACCATTTGCGCTACACTTTCCTGCAGACTACGAAACTGCTGTTCTAAACTCCCTAGACATGAACTGACTTGCTTAGTGTAGTTGAGCTGTTCGTTTAAAGGAATTAAAAGAGCATCTATATTTACGGAGTCACCTTTGTCTCGTCTAGTTAACAAAGCACCTTCTTTCATTTCCTGTGAGGTCCTTGTTTGCAGCACACTTTTCAGGTCTGCTATGACATCGCTGAGATCCTTCTGCTGTAAGCTGTGGCTGGAGGCCTGCTCTCTAATGGCTTCTTGCAAATTCACTGGGCCCTTCTGTGCTTCAAGCACCAAGACTTTCAATTCTTGCAGCCTCACTCGATTAACATAGGTAGAACCAAGAACACCTATAATGGCTCCCAGTACAGAACCAATAATAGACCAGTTCTTGGTTTTTTCAGCTCTTGTTCGCTCTTTCTCGTGGCTTTCCCTTACAGCTGCAGAGAAGAGTGAGAATTTTTCTCTCTCAGATTCTTCTGCATTTAAATATGCAGCTCGGTACCTCTTCTCTTCCTGCAAGAAATACAGTGATTTGAAGGAGAAGGTACAATATGAAGCTATAAAGTCTACACTAAAAAGACCTCCACAACCAAACGCAAAGCCCAGCGCAGATAAAGGAATGAAAATTGTGAACATCCATTAGCTCTGTTTCAGGAATTCTCCTTTTAATGTGGGATTCTTTTAATTAATCATACTTAAGTCAACAAGACCTCATTTTATGTCAAAAATGAGAAATGGGAAAGGTCAGCAGAAGATATACAACACAAGAATCTGTCACATGCTACTGACAGAAAAGAGGTACGAAGGAGCAAGATCTTTCTCTCCCCACGTACACTCCTTCAGCTCTGCTTGCTTCTCCAAACACCACCTTTACCACACTGCTCCCTCTCAGTTCTAAATCCCTTAAATGGGAACTGAAAGCAGCACTGGGAAGGATGTTTCTGGTAGGTTCATCTCATCAACATACATGCTTCTTATTCCTCTCCATCCTCTTCCCTTTCTCCCTGCATCTCCCAGAATTATTCTTTTTCCAAGTGTGTATTTCTGTCATAACACCACCTTACAGACAGCAGTGACTCGAGTTCTACCCTTCTTCAGTTATACATCCAGTCTCCTTTATCTCACCTGCACAGACCTGACCCCTTATTTAAACAACTACAGCTCCCTAGTTCCTTCCTGGTGTTCCACCCACTATCCGGGAGCTCAGTTTAAGCTCAGACATTGGTACCCACACCTTGCCTGAGGTTTGCCATAGGCGTACCTGCTTCCAGCCTCTTCCCTGCTGCTCCTGCATTTCCTGGATTGACTTTACTGCCACCTTGTCTTTAGCTCTGATTGACGGACTGTTAACAAACACGTTCCTTTCCCCAGCTCTGCTTGGCTCATCAGCTGATGTGCTGCTGTAGGGCTGCCTTACAGCAGCATCTCAGCTGCTCCCACCTCCATCTTCCTGCTTGCCCCCTCTCACAGAGCAGCCTTGTTCCTGCTGCTCTCTAAGGAAAGCTTTCCTGAATTGCCTGGGTGTCACAGCCACACAGAAAGCAGCTGAGAGTCTTCATGGATTAACCACCAGAAAGGAGCTTCTTTCATCACACGGAAGCTTAATTAACTGAGTCCCAGCTTTTTGTTCACTACTCACATACAGGTCACCATTACAATTCATTTTCTAGGCTCACTATCTTCAGCTTTCTTCTCCAAATTTGCTATACCATTTTCACATTAATGTCTACAATTAGCACAGATCAAACCATCAATTTAAAACTAGTATCATAATTAACTGAGATCACTGTACTTCAGAACTGAACTACATCTACAAAAACAACCACTAGTGATGGAAATAAAGCACAGATTTTCATCATATTTGCCAGTGCTAAAGTACCAACAAATTGCACATTACCTGCAGCAACCTGTGTTCCAGAGTGGCCAGTTCTAAATACTGGGTGTCATCCCGTGAGACCCTGTCTAAGCGGTCCCGAATTTCCTTCAGTTTAATCTGTTGGGCTTCTACATTTTCACGAGCCTCTCGTACTATCCCTCGAGCTACCATAAAGACATTTTCAGCCTGAGAAGAAAGAGTATTTCTTTTAGAGACTTATTACCAGATACATCTAAATCAATACATCAATTCTGGGGGGACTAAAAAACCAACCCCCAGCAAAACAAACCATGCTCTATTTCAAACTAAGGCATAAACTGTATTTACAAACATGCACAGAGGAGAACACATTCTTAGTATGTGCACATAGTCAGAACAAAAAATAGACATGATTCTCCTTGGAGGATCTTTTTTTGCCTCACAGCCAGTGGTTATACTTCATATTGCGTACACCTAAGTTGTAAGTGTCCACATTGTCTCCACATTTACCTCTGTCACTTTTCCCTGAGCCTCTCGAACCTCATTAATTCCAACAAACTCTTCGTATCTGTCCCACCAGCTCTTGCAGGTTGCAGACATCTTCTGAAGGGAGTTTTTTCCCATCACAGCCCCGGCCTCTGTCAGTCGATTCAGAAGAGCTGAGGCCACTTCTAGTGCAGACTTGGCCTCAGGCCTCTTGGGTGCTGATGAGCAGTAAGTCCGCACTACGTGGACATTCATCTTTGGACTCCACTTTATCAATGAGTGGTGGTACTGTAGACCACAGGACACGGAGGACACACCGGACTTATATTTCATTGGCCCCATGTCTTGAATTTAATCACTGAGTAAAAGTGCTGCAAGGATGAAGAAGAAAAAGAATGGCTATTGAAGCACGGCTGGCTCACGCCACTTCAAACTACACGTGCACCAAACCCACTGAAAACCAAGAATGGCCAAACCAGCCCTAGTTTTACACCTTTACTTACCTAGAGAACTCTTCAGAGTTTTCAACAAAGGGCAGTTCTGCCACAGATTCCTGCTTTTCTGCTCTTAGTAAAGTACTCTCACCATGCTTCTTCATTACTAATTCACTCACTGAGTGAACAGTGATCATGTACAGGTCCAGTACTATCTGGAGTAACTTCAGAGTAATTAAATGCTTCAGCACAGAAATGACTGCTGTATAAAATCCTGCCTTGTGCTTTCACACCTGAGTTTGGTGTGTGCTGTCACAGGTACTGACAATCCTGCAAAAGAACAGAAGAGGAAAAAAGGCAGAGAAGGGGGAAAAAGATCTTGATAAGAAAAGAAGTGGGGCTTGACCATTCCCTTTATCTTACACTCCATAGATACACGAAGTGTTGAGGAATGCAAAGACAAAAGCATCAAGGACAGAGAGAAACAGAAGTGCTGAACTAAACACAGTGTGTGTCTTCACGAGACAGCCTACAAAAGCAAAACAGAAGAGCCACAAGATCAGGCAAATAGCACACAGCTGGGGCTGCATTTTAAAATGAGCTTAAATTTGTGCTTACGCTGCAAAACCAGACTGCCAATTATGGTTTATTGTCTATCAGCTTGTAAATAAGATGCTGACTTTCTACTGAGTGCACTCCTCTAAGAATCAAAACCAGAAAAACTTTCAAAGCAGGTTTTATATGAAGCCTGAGTATAGGCTTCACGACTATACTGGGTTTTGACTAACATCATAGAAATTCATGGGTTATTGAGAAAGCTTGACAGCTGCTGCAGAGGGGTTTTTGTTATTTTAAACAGTTTTCCATGTTAATTTTAGGTGGCTAATGACATCTTACACGTGCCAATACAAGCACCTCCATAGGAAAGGATTTTTCCTCCTGGAGAACAGCTTTAATCAGCTGTTAGCTGGCTACTGATTCTGAACACCACCGCTTCATTCCTGTTCAGTGTTTCTAACTAATAACAATACCACCAGGTAGCATTATGAAAATCTTCCCAGTTGTTTTATATACATAATAATGTGGTTGCTCAAACCCACAAGTACATGGAAATTAATTCAGTTCTCTCTCCACCAGCATCACTCATGCATCTTACCCTTACAACTTACTTTACATTGCAGGCCACGTACTAAAACCTCACCTTTGCCCTTTCTAGAATGAAGACTTCCCTCTTTTAACTGCATTACCACATGAGATGTTTCACCAAACATTCAGGCTCTTAAAGCCAGTATGACGAAAAGAAAGAGAAAGCTGGGAGGTTTAGAAGAATGGTTATGTAGACAGGTTCTAACAGACTAAAAGAAGCAGTCTCAGCCTGAGCTAATAAGGACCTAAGATCCATGAATGCTCAGACACAACATCCCTTGTCCCTCTGTTGCTTCCCTCGTAAGGAAATCAGTTTCTTCCGCCTATTACTGACGAATAGCCTTTCTAAAGGTTTACACCCCAGTTACTACACACCGGTGGCGAGTAAGACTAGTTTATCCTGCCTTACTTTGCAGCAGTCCTTTTTGCCACGGCAAAACACAGCGCCAGAATTCCCGATGCACCACCACACACTCACAACCACGCCTCATGCTCCGGAGGGGCGCAAAGCTTGGGTTTTCCCCACGACCACCCCCTTTCCCCGCCGGAGGGACCCTTCCATCTCATAACAGAGCGATCCCGGCACCCCGCAGGCAGCACGGGGAGACCTCCATGGCCTCGAATCGCCACGCACAGGCCCGGGCACCGACACCGGCATCACCTCCGCCACAGCAGGCGGCCCGCAGGAGGGACCGCTCCGCCGCGGGGGGCCCCAGTGCCTGCCCCCGCCGAGGCTGCGCCCTCCAGCGCCAGAGGCCACCCGGAGCTCTGTGCACGGCGGCGGCCGGGCTGAGCCAGGCCTGGCCCCCGGGCAGCCGCCCCCGAAGCGGTGGCAGCGCCGCCGCACGGCCCAGCCCCGGCAGCACCTCCTACCTGCCCGGGGCCCGGCCCGGCCCGGCGGCTGAGGCGGAAGAGGCAGCGGAAGCGCTACGGTGGCCGCGCGGGGCCGGGCGGAAGCGCTCGGGCAGGGGGCGGTGCGGCGGAGAGGAGCTGGCACCATGTCGGGCAGAGAGGGTGAGGATGGGCTCGGGGTTCCCGGCACCGTCTGCCCTTCGCTCCCTCCCCGGTCCTCACTGTCTCGTCTGTCTTTGCAGGCGGCAAGAAGAAGCCGTTGAAGCAGCCGAAGAAGCAGTTGAAGGACCTAGATGAGGTAGGGCGGTGGGTGAGCCCCACGGGGTGGCCGCGGTATCGGGCCTGTGGCACCGGCCGGAGCCCTCCGTGTGTTGAGGCTGTTTAGACCCTCACGTTGCCTCTCGGCTCAGCCTTCCGTGCCAATACACGTTCTATGAAGCGTCGTTCTGACGGTGAAACTCACGCAAAGAGACCGGGGGGTGATGTGCTGCCTTCCGCGGCCACCGGTTTCCGTTGTTTCCTGCTGACACCCCGTCTGTGTTCACGGTGACCACAGCAGTGTTGGCTAACGCAGGAGCCCGGTGAAGGCTGAAGTGTCCCTGGGCTGTGATTTGGGGTCTCGCTGTTTGGGGTGGTCACAAGAGGCTGAGCGAGGACAGAAAACCTGGGGATTCTGACGTGGTTTAAATAAATGAGGTACTACTGAACCTCATGTTAGAGATACTTAAACATAAGGAGTCAAATTGCAAGTATAAGCTGTTATTTCTGAGGATTATGGAGGCACCAGTGATGGAAAAAGACAAATATGGCATTTCTTTGAAAGGGAAGAAAATCATAGCTTTCTAGGTTATGAAACATTAGAGAAGTGATAGAACCAACTCTGTGCTTGCAGGATCCAAGTTCTAAGAATGTAAAAATTAATGGGCAGGATGGAGTTTAGTAAAACTGCAGCAAATGAAGGAAATCCTGTTGTGTAGCAGGGCAGTGCTCTGTGTGTGAGGAGCACACAGAGCAGACAGGAGGTTCTTGGTGCTAGTTCATGTAATGGGCTCAAACATGAGGCGGGATCGGGGCATTGGAAGATGATGGAAAGTGAGCGATGCTGCTTGCTGGGGTGCCATACTCTCGATGCAGTTCGTAATGAGCCTGTGTCAGACTGCAGGGATGCACTGAGTGGGGTTTTGCAGGATTTTGTGATCAGTTGGAGTGTAAGTAATGCTTTGGTTGACTGACAGACAACACAGCTCATTTTCTATCTTGTGAGGGTGCTGAGGCGCTGGCACAGGGTGCCCAGAGAAGCTGTGGCTGCCCCATCCCTGGCAGTGTTCAAGGC
>JBCJKH010009853.1:8613-20274 GCA_039877255.1 Loriculus beryllinus | reverse complement strand
AAGCAACCTGGTCTAGTGGAAGGTGTCCCTGCCTGTGGCAGGGGTTGGAACTGGATGAGCTTTAAGGTCCCTTCCAATTCAATCCATTCTATGAAGTAGGTTGCTGAGGCACTATATGTTTTTATGGAAGAATAAAATACTTAGCATTATATCATATATATTCTGGTGTTTGCTTTCTTGGGAGCTAAGGGGAGAGATGTCTGTTTTTAATGTTGGTCTTTGTAGTATGTATGCATATATTTATATTACATTTTCAGTGTATGAGAGAACTGAACATAGACATATTGATATGACTGCTGATCTTATGTATTACTAGCCACATGATACTGATTGTCGCTGATTAACTATTTGCTTGGATAACATGGAGTGCTGTTCTTGATGCACTATCAAATTTGGCCTGTCATCTCTTTTATATAGACTTTATTTATGGAGCAAAAAAAATCAGTGTCCTTGTTTTTTCTTCAATGTTCACAGTTAGCCCTATTTCATCTGACATAGTTTCGGAATTCATCGTAAAGGAGCAAGTACGTGAAATGAATAAAGAAATTGCTGAGAAAACAGAGAAGTATAAGAAATGCAAGCAAATGTTGGCAGTAAGTGAATGGCTGCTTCGGAAGGCTGAACAGAAAGTAGCTATAGGTGCTAAGTCTTAAAAAAACAAAGCCTACCCAGCTGAGTTGCCTTGCTTCTGTGATGCACTGCGATTATGGTAGAAATCTTAGTGGTGTTCAAGGCCAGGTTGGACAGAGCCTCAGGTGGCATGGTTTAGTGTGAGGTGTCCCTGCCCATGGCAGGGGGGTTGGGACTAGATGATCTCAAGGTCCTTTCCAACCCTAACTATTCTGTGATTCTATAAGGAAGCACATTCTGATTGAGTCATCTCTCGCTTACATGTTGTGTTAGAAAATCCAGGTAAGGACTCTTCAGGAAAACCCAGATGGAGGAAAACAAGTGAACAAAAATATTCCCATGCCTAAGATTTTGAATAATTCTTTTCATTAAATTTAAAGTGTAATTGCTTCTATAAATCAAACACAGCGCACTGTATAAGCCAGCTGATGTCTGGAGCAAGTATAGTAGTGTTCAAGTATAATAACTCCTCCAGATGTGGCTGTCTGGGGCTTTGATGTGTGAGTGGGTGCTACCTACTAGCTTTGGCTCAGTCATACATAAAGGCTCTGTGGACCAAATTTGGCACCAGTAGTGCAGTAGCTACAAAAGTAATGGCCTTCAAATATTAATACCCATCCTGACTTGATTTTTCATTTAACCAGTTTGGATGTATGTATGTATGATGGAGTACTGCAACAGTGATGCTGGTTGTAGAATTCAGAAATGCTTTCTGGGTGTTGTCTTTTCTCTGTTCATCTTGTTTCTCTTAATAATCACAATGAGAGTATTCTGTTTTAATGTGCTCTCCAGGATGTAATAACTGTCTATAATTCTGCTCATTACCCTATATATGGAGAGCCTGTATTAACTTCTGCTGGCTCTTCTGTAATTATGCTTAGGGAAAGCTTTGCCTTTGGCCTTCTGGATGAAAGAGATTTAAGTTGCAAAAGTTGCATGGGGAAAGGTTTTGTATTGAGGTGAGACTCCTGAAAGGATAATCATGATTACAGTGTAGTATTAGGATAGAAAGAAACTTGAAACAGTGAAGCTAAAGACAATACCAGCTTCTTGAACACTCAGGCAAGAAAAAGTATGTATTGCACATCATTTGTGCAGTCTTCACTGGTCCTGTCATTTTCAAAGTCTTTAGTCAGGCTTGATTACTTGTGGAAGCCATTCATAAATGGTCTTGTAAAAGCATGGAATTAGTGTCATTGTTGGGGTGGGAGGAGAAGTCTCTCAAAATCGTAAATATTTAATATCGTGGTGTAAACTATTCTAGGATGAGAAGATGAAATGCAGTGTTTACGCTGATGAGCTAGCTAAACTGGAGCTGAAGTGGAAGGAACAAGTGAAAGTCAATGAGGGCATAAAATTACATCTGGCAGCAATGGAAGATCAGTATAAAGTAAGTTACTTTTTTTTAATGAATGGTACCACATTCTTAACATAGTTGCTCATTTCTGATGGCTCACATAATGAAGAGGTTTAATGGGGAAAAACCATGGAATGTATTTTTTGCTGTAAATAGAAATTCTGTTCTGCACTTGTAGAAAGAAGAGAGTCTTGTAATGCTTCTTTTAAAGTAAGATAGACCTGCTAAGCATATTACCAAATGGCTGTCAGTCTTTTAATATTGTGGATTTAGACAAACCTCTAAATGATGTTAATATTGTATTAGAGGAAAAAAAGGGCTAGAAAGTTCCAATTTCCTGTTGCTTACTAGAGTACGAACAGGACTATTGATTGGTGTATTTGTCTAAAATCTTTATATTGCATTGCCAGCGTGGTGATGTATAATGCATTTTATCTGAACTAACTAGAGAGATACAATATATTGTTTTTGAAATCATCATGAGAGGATTACTTCGGAGAATTTCAACTGTAGTCTTAGAATGATGCAATGAGAACACCACAAAGTCAAGCATAATGGGCAACTTTAGCTTACAAGGTGCCTTAATCTTTGAGTTTATGTGATAGTAATACATATATTGAAGTGGGTTTTTTATGTATTGAAGTGTTGGTTTTTTTTTTAATATTAACAACAAGGTCAAAAGCAGCACATTTCCTTAAGACCAGCTTTTATGCTTGTTCATAGTCTAAAGGTGATACTGTAGATGACAGAGTGGAATACTGTTGCACATTTTTGCCCATTGTGATGAAAAAGGATTAAATTGAACTGCTCCCACATCAGTTGTAGTAGGAATCCCCTTCCGCTAGAAATGACAGCACTTTTTCTTTATAAAATGCTGAATTACTCTACAGCTTACATCAGCCCTTTGTAGGCGGACCTTTTTTTGATACTCTTCAAAGCTCTGATTTCAATTTTATAAAAATGCATGACTCTTTCCAATTTATTAAGTTTTATTAACTAGCAGTGATGGGTTGCCATGCATAATTGAATGTAAATAAGTTCGGTTTTTTTAACTTTTCAACAGCTGGAGTAATAAATAATTTGTTCCAAAATTGAAATAATTTGGACTGCAATTTGGAACTTACTATCATTCGAGAGGGTGCAAGCGGTGGAGAAAAAGTATGGTTTTCTTCCCAGTCAGTTGATTTTGATTCACAACTTTTTGCTGAAAACTGGCAAGAAAAGGCGGCTAATGTGCTGCTCTTATCCAGTAGGTAAACTTAAGGAGAATAGTTGGTTTTGATCTAGTAGTGCTAGAGGTTGCATGTAACTGTAGTAGACAAAATGATTTCTATCTGAAAGATGACGTTGGTTTTCATAATATAACATGCACGGAAATAGTTTCTATTCACTAATAAGGAACCTTGAACTTCTTTTCATATAGGTTCAGCTGGCAGAAAAAGAGAGGCGAATAAAGGAACTGGCATCACAGTTGGAACTCTTTACCAGTGAGAAGGTATTGTCAGGATTCCTATTAAATTTTGTAGATTAACACTTGTGAGGTTCTTTATTTTTAAGTGAGAATTCGTTTACTCTGTAAACATTTTCATATTGGGGTATTTTGCCAAAGTGAGTTAGCATTTTAAACGACAAGTTCTGTTAGTACTCCTAATACATTAAAAATGTAGACCGTAGTACATCAAAACTGACTCAGCCTTGGAAAATGTTGTCATTTATTGTTCTGTAACAGTGTTCTAGAATATTTTCTACCTATGATTTAACAAAAATGCTGCAGTGTCAAAAATGATTTCTTTGTTCCTGTCTAGAATGCTATTCCATCCAGGACCTAAAATAATTTTTTCTGTTGCAGATAGGAATTACTCTGTGTAGATTAATAATCTAAGCAGCTAGCTGTACAGTTCACAGCACATAGCAATTCCTACAAGTTTTTGTCCTGAACTTCATTCTCATATCAGCAGCATCATTGTTTTTCTGCAAGTTTTCAGTGGACTTCCAGCCTCCTTCCTGCGTTGCTTCTCTTTATCTCTTGATTAAAGAGGTTCAGCCCTGTTGCATCTAGAGGCTAATACTGGTTTAGTGCATGTGCTGCTTGGCCAAATAGAAAAGGTTATTATCAAGCTCATACTGCAGCCTTTCTGGCCTCTAAGGGAGCATCATCTAACAAAAGTTGCAGGAATTATTTTCTTTGAGACAGACTCTCTCCCTAATACTTTTGGGAGTTACTGGCTCACGGGCAGTACAATTAGTAAACGTTATTCCCTTTGGAATCCTGGCATAAGATGTGAACACTCACACCTAGTGTGACAATTTATTTTTTCCATCACTGCTTAGGACTATTTTTGCTTTTATCCAGTGTTGTCCTGTATCTAAAGATGTAGACATTTCAGCAGTATAATCTACAGGTTTTTCATGATGTGTGCATACAACCAAATCCTTTTCACATCTGCAGTTCTCTTACTGACTGCTTGTAATAGTAAGAGCAGCTTGACATGTGACAGTAGTGACTTCAGTAAAGTACAGCCAGAAAAATACCTTTATTAGAAAAGAACAATACACAGACAGTACTCTGATTTTTAAATATGTGCTAGCAAATGCACTGCTACTTTCAGGTCCTTTCAAGTTCACTGTCTCATCAGATTAATTACCATTACTGTTAAATCAGATGTTCTGTAATACTAATGCTGGAAGTACCTCTAAGGTACTATATGGCAATTAATCAAAGCTAGGTTTTACTGAAAAATGAAATGATGATAAAATGTCTTTATTACATTCAGATAATATTGGATGGCATTGTGCAAATGTTGGAATTGTTCAGATTACTTCAAAAATCCAGGATGAACAGAGACACTGTACCAACAGGAATTTGCATACTGTTAAATTGAAATGAAACTAATTTCAGATTAAGCTAGTTAAGTGTTCTGTAAAATTCTAGATTCTCGAGTAGTTGGAATTTATTAATTTTCTTTTTTTCTAATGAAAGATGCAGTTTTTAATAGATCACCCCTGTTTTTCTAACTCAAACCAAAGCAAAATAAGAGTTCTGATGAACCTAGGTTAGCTGGAGGGGACTAATTTTGAACACCCCACATAAGAAAAACAACTGTAATAATAATGTATGGGTCTTATAAAAGCCTAGAACTTCATCTACAAAATTTATAGATATTTACATTACAAAGAAGAATCAAAGTGCCTTGCTAGACTGGAACCATGATTTAAAAGGTTAAAGCACGGTACAGTAAACAGCTTTTCAATTTATACTCCGTTATCAGTGTTTGTTTATAAATGTCACCAAACAGAGCATGCTAAAAATGTTCTTTTGTTGTCTCTTCAAACCTATAAAATTACTTGGTTTCTATTTTATTTATAGACTTCTGTGGCCTTTTTTTAAAAATCAGTCTTTATCCTTGCTACCCAGCTTCTGGCTAAGGCTACTTTACCTTTTTACAGTTACTTTGATCTACATTCTGTTTTAATCTTATGTGATGCTAAAATTATTAATTCCACTGCCTCTCAGTTTAAACTGTTTTCATATTGCAGAATAAATTGGATTTAGAAAGGAAAATCTTAATTTCACTGATAATTAATTCTTCCTGCTTTGTAGGGAGTGAAGATGAATTATTTAGCTTTTACATGCTCACTAAAACTTTAGGATGTAATCCTAACCATTTAACACTAACCATTTAAATTATATGTACAATTTAATCTATAAATCTCAAGTAATGCTAGCATAGTTTTATATCATATCTGCAGGAGGATATTTTACTTGGAGGGTGTTATTAGAAGGGTTTTCTAAAAGAAAATAAATATTACTGTTTTTATGGCCAGTGCTCCAAAACTTTCTGTAAGCTGTCTTGCCATTTGTAGATACCACTTTTTTCCTGTTTGAATATGCCTTTGTGATGATACCATTGGAGTCTAAACCTTTTATGTCTGAAACCTGATAGTACATATGTAGCAATAAATGTATAATTCCTGTCTTTTTTCATTTGAGTGGTGTTTTGTTTTCAGGTTTGCTGTTGCTACTTGATTTTTGCATGTTTGTGTTCTAGAGTTTGGGATGAAGTTTACTTGTTTCATAAGAAAAATATATTGAGTTGTTCCTGTGAATAACTGACGTTTTACTTCCCATGTAGTTAAATGGGTAGTTGAAGTCTTGGCTTTTAGTTTAATTTTAAAGTCTTGAGGAAAAGGCACACTTCCATGTTTGGTCTTTTTGTTAACATTACGTTAACAAATACTAAACATGAACCCAGAGAACCCAAAAGAAAATGCTAACCAGAAATAACAAGATGATTGGAAAGCATCTCTCTCTTAACAATCTCTATTTTTAAATTCTTATTTTCAACATCTCAGAATGGTTTTGCTTGGTTCTGGTAAATGGTATATTACTTTGGCTGTTCTTGGCATACATGATCTCTCTCCCTTAACCTGTTTTATTAAATAGGTGGATAAGAGACTTTGGATCAATTACTGTTGGTGCGGCGATGACACTTCAGTTGCTTTAATTGCTGTCTTTTAGCATATATATTGGCTTAGACTCATAATGGTTTGTATGTTGTAAAAACCCTTTAGCAGTTTATAATAGTTATAATCTTTATGGGTTATATGCAAGAACCTAGAGTTTCAAGTATACTAATTTTTGGAAGAGTTACATTTTCAAGTGTGCATACTTGTGCCCTTTCTGCCATGTTGTTATGTTTTTTGAGAGAGATTTCCACTGAATATAAGTATTTTCTTCAGGGTGCTCCTGCAAACTAGCCTTTCTCTCATGCCCACTAAGAAGAAACTTTACTAGGACTCTCTAGATTAATTACATCTTAAACTTTGCATTATTTAGGAGCTTGGTAGGACACCAGGAAATCAAGCTGGAAGGATGATGGAAGGACAGATTTCACAACAGACATTACATTTTCGCAACCCATATTCGGAGGAAAATGGACCAGTTCCTGCAGTGCCAAGTAGACTGCCAGTATTGCAATATGGAAACCCCTATGCAATTCAGGAGAGAAGAGGTAAGTAAATTACCCTCCACTTCTCACCCCCCACATAATTTCTCTCTTACTGTTTCAAAAGCAATGGCTTGTTTAATGAAGGTTAAGTATCAGCAATCTTTGTACTGGTATACAAAGCCTTTACTGATTGATGAGAATCAATAAAATGCCTTTATTTTACTGATAGAATCAGTAAGATAAACAGTTTTAAAGAAGCACCTTTTGAAAGAGGTGATTTCTATTATTTAATCTTACCTAAACTGAAAACGTGTAAGTCTTGATTTTTAAATGTAAGGAAACACATCTGCAATCTCAAAACACAAACTCTACTGAAAAAAGATTCTCTTAATTATTTGGGTTTTTTTTTCTTCAGATGGAGCAGATGGTGCTTTCAATCCTGATGAGATCCAAAGACCACCTGCTAGAACTTCCTTTTGGGAGCTAGAAGACGATGTAGTGTGTAGTCAGCCTTCACGCAATCTTAGTCGGCCTGATGGTTTAGAAGATCCTGAGGATAGCAATGCAAGTTACCTTTTTATTATTATTTTTTCCTTGGTATATTTACTACTGAGTAATCAAGAGTTGCACATTGGTTTTCAGTATCTGATAAGCCTGTTCTTCTCTAAATCCAGGTTGGTTTTTTATTTCTTTTCCCTGAAGAATGTTTTAGGTGAATTTTTGCTTGTTTTGAAGGAGAAAACTCTGCATGAAGTGATGATAATATACTTGTTTCTCCAGTCTCTTGAGTAACTGACAGCTTGTTTGGTATTAGGACAGTAGCATCTGCTTCATCTTTTTAAATACTAAAGTTGAAAAATCCGAGTAATCTCAACTCATTCTGATTTTTCTGTACTGTGTGGTAGAATGAGGGTTCAAAATGTAGCCATGTCTTACTCATTTTGTAATTTGTATATAGGAACTAAATTGTAAGAGAACAAATACAAATTAAAATGGTTCTGATACTAGTATTTTCAGCTGAATTTTATCAGAATCTTCTTCTAATGTATTAATCTTTTGTTCTCTTTTGCTAATATGCATATGCTAATCTACATTTTGAATGGTTTTTAGTATTAGACATGGACTTGGAAGAACTAGGTGACTTTTAACCTAAAGCTGATTAAACTGAAGGTGACAGATTCTCACTGATTCCCTTTTTAGGGCTTTGTGTTTTAAGTAGAAACTGGTTAGCTTTTTAGTACAGTTAACTTGCTTGTTCTGGTATAAAGAATTGTCTCCTGTTGTACACTGGACTGTATGTCTTCATTTGAACAGGAACAGACTTATTACTCTTTCTTTTTCCAAGTACTCTTGCACCTTCAAAAATATTAAACAAGGAATACCTTTCTGCAAAGTATTGTGCTCTTTGCAAGTACAGTGGTATCATGACCCGTTTCTTATTTAGTCTAGTTTGCCACTTTTAATTGCTATTAACCTTTGCAGAAGCTGATCAGTGTTCAGACAGGCATGATTTTAGCCCTGGTGCTCAGCACCTATAATGGAGAAAAATATGTTTCTCCCTCCTACCTTTTGCCCCCAGTGTCCATTACTGTGAATAATTAGAGAAACTGTCAGAACTTTTGCAGCCTGTTCAAGATCTAGAATGTGAGATTAATGCTGTTCCCCACCTTTACTTCACATTTTGCATATCTAATCTGATCATTCTTGACGTAGATATTACATATGACAAGCTCTTCTTTAGTCATCTGCTTCAGTTTAATTAGCAGGGTGTTCTTTCTGATGTATGTGCTTTGCCCTCTTGCAAACCCAGGAGAAACAGTGCTCGAGTCTTGTGCTCATTTGCAGACACAGCTTGGAATTTTGTAATGAGATGGACTATAACAGGCTTAAATAAAGTTCAGCTTGAGAAAAGGTGCTTTTAAATCAAATAATTTAGGTCTTAATTTTTTTGCTTTCAACTAAGAAGCAGTTGCTTGCTCCTACCAAAAAAATAGAGTGTATATGTAGTGTTCAAATTTACTTGGAAGTGGATAGTTACAGGAATCTTTCTAGAGAGACTTAATAATATGCCAAAGATAAACCAGCTCTAGTGCAATGTTTAAAGACATAACCAGGGGACAACTGCCTTCAGTTTCTGAGTTGTAGACTGAGAAAGGATATGTGTGCAAACACATCAGAATTGGTTTTTAATGTTACTGTTGTGTTCCGATTCTTGTTTCTCCCGAAATTTTGTTTCTTGGGAATGGGAACTGCCATGTATTTGGCTGATGAGAAAACCCATCAGTTTTGTGTGACTCTTAAGACTTTCCAGAATTGTTTGTAGCTTTAGCTTTTTGAACTCCTAGGCCAGTTGAACTGTGATTTTTGAGAGGGATAAGCCGGTCTGTGTTAATCATGCCAGATGAGCACACACACGGTGGCAATTTTGTGTAGGACAGTGATCTTGCCACAAGTTCCTGCCATTGTCTGCTTAGCACTAGCTTTCCATTTGCTCATGCTCCCGTAATTGACCAAAATGCAATCATTTGAAGCAAATAATTTCTAGAAGCAGTCACGTACGGGAGAGATCCATAAACAAGACTTCCATATATGAAAGTGAGAGTTTGAGAAAAGTGGTCCTGATTACAGTTGGCATTAAGCCCAGAATAATTATCCTGAGACCTTTAAACAATGTTGTTAGTCACAGTAAGCTTATGGGGGATGCAGAGCGTAACTTCTGGGCACTGACAACCAGGACAGGAATCCAGAATAGCCAAAGTGGAACCCTTGCTCCACTTCCTTAGCCTAATCTTACCTTGGCAGCCAATTACTATCTCCCATATAAGGTAGACATAAAAGGAGCAGTTGGTATCTGGGTACTTCTTGGGAGACCAGACTGCTTGCAGAGAGGATTGGTTTCACTCCCCCAGCACAGCTGAATCACAGACAGAAAACATATGTACTACTCTTTCTACTTTGCCCATAATATGCATCAGCAGTGTGCTTGTTCATTTACTGTTTAAATCCTAGGATGGGTATCAGATCACTTACTGTGGCATGTTAAAATGCTCTGTAGAAATCAGGGATGCGGATTGTTTAAATCTGTGGGGTTTGTACAGTGTCACATGGCTTTGTTCCTAATTCTGTTTGGCAATCTTGGAATTGCTTGTAGTTGCGATTATGAAAGCAGTACTTGAGATAAAATTGGTTAGTTTTGGTAAGACTAGGTGAGTTGTGCTTGTTTCTGACAGGCAATGTCTGGCTTTCCCTTCTCTCTCTTTGAGTGACAAAGCTCCTCTTTTTTCCATGCTTTACTGTGGAGTGCTTGTATTTATCTTTGATACATATAATCTGTGAAACTCGCTGTGGTTAAAGAGTCAGAGTCCAGTGATAATAGTTAAGTCATGATGTTAAAGGCATCCTTTATAATTCGTTAACCTCATTATCCAAACTTTGGAACTTGGAAGGCCTGGCACTTGTCATGCTATGTAACCACAGTGCCAGGTGGTGGGTACCTGATAGCAGACTTTCTGGAAGGAGCTGAGGCCACGTACCTAACTGTGTTACATCACTGCAGGGCACTGTAGGGGTCCTGGACCAAGTATGTGAAGCTATGTCTCTAATCACCAGACTGGAGTGTGAGAAAGCTGGCTCTGGGTGTGTGCAAAGGGCAGGTGAAGCTGTCTCTCTCTCAAAATATGAAGCATGGGCTTCTGTCCAAATAACTCAGATGACTTAACCATGGGGTCTTTAGAGTAAGCTGATGCCTATGCTTAAAATACAGCATAGGCCAAGCCATTGAGGCCTGGTGTCCTGGCAGTTACTGTCTGACTCTTTCTGTAAAGCAGCTTCAGCTAGTGCCTTCTCATTCTGGCTTCAGAATATTTAGGGGGTGGCTTGTTTTACCATGGGAGAGTGACTGGATTTTAAGTGTCAGGTTGAAAAGCATATGCTTTACAATGTCATTAGAATAAATACTGTATCATTGGTTATACTAGCTGGGAGAAACTGGGTACCGACGTGATTGTGGACCAGGATGAGTAAGACCCCTCCTCCCTTCATAGAGTTCTCTGTGTTCAGGAGTTTTATCCCTCTGAAATGGACAACAAATGGATTGAAAAGTAGCTGTCAGAGCCCAGTACAATGAGACATGGTCTGTGTTTTCCAGAAGTTCCAGTTGCCCCAGGGCAGTGAATTAGAATTTTAGTTATTGGTGCTTGTATACTGTTTACTGTGACTTGTAATTAGAATGACTGTGAAATACTTTCAGACTAAGGTAAGGTTCTCACTGTTACTGTTTGACCATTCTTTGATTATACAGTAATCTCTGCAATAAGCACCTTGATCTATGCTTAACGTAGATTTCTGTTGTTCCTGTTTGGGTTAAGCATAACAGAAGGTTAGGAAGTGATCTTTCTTTATATACTTGGTGAAGAGCAAAAGTACACTGAAGAAACAGATTTCCCCTATCTTAAGAGGGTAGTATGAATTTAGTGTTGCCATTGTCACATGGTACACACGTCAGAAGCCACTGTGTAAGGAACCCACTGTATGGTTTTTACAGTTAATTGAACTGGGTCATGAGCAAGCTGTATCCCTAGGGTGTACCTAACTAAATGTCACTTCCACAGTTTAAAAAAAGCCTTTTCTGATGTCAGTAACTTGTGCTTGCCTTTGGTTGAAGCATGTGCCAACAAGGTAGCAGTGCGGGATAGTGCCCATGTAGGGGAAAGCATCATACTCTTG